>JAXCHB010000421.1:0-148616 GCA_036926305.1 Uropetala carovei
GAGAGAGAGTTGGCGTGGGGTGGAGATTTGTATAGAGGGGCAGGCGAGGGAGATAGGTGGATAAAAATTAACCCTATTCTGAGGTTCATCTTTCCACCGATGGTTTATGAATACACGACCATATCGATAAATATATTAAATCAATATTTTAAGTCGAAAGCGTCCTTTCCGTTCGTAGTTCAAGTTGACGTAATATTTATTTCTTCTGTAGTTCTTGCGGTTATTCGCTTATACAAGGCAAAACGTGACTTATTCGTCTTTCCATAGGTTAAATTTATACATTATTAAAAATGTTTCAAAATGGAATTTTTTAGTTCTCCTTTTTGACATTACATATTAATTTTGACAATTTGGTAAAGCAAACATTGAATACATTTATCTTGAAATTTCTCGCTAAATATCTAAATCCGCGCAGATTCATTCAGGTGATTGTTGTATGTCAATTTTTTAAATTATGAACAGGCGGTGACACAAAAATGCTTCTTCTCTCAAATAACACCATATGAAGTTTCTACATCATAAAGCGTTCCAATAACGCCATAGTAACAATGTTTTTCACTCATTTCATTATGGATTTAGAGTACATCAATAATTTAAATATTTTTCCTATTAGCTGTGTTTTGATAGCCATTTTTCGCGTATTGTTTCTTATCCATTTGAAAAATTTGTGATCAATTGTTAAACGCTTTAAAATAGAATATTTCGCCAACCATGATCTATATGAATATATTTTTTCTTTCTAAAGTCAAGCGAACTCCCCTGTGATGTTATTATAAAGCGTATCCCAAGAAATCCTCAACCTATTAATATATGATTAAGATGCTAAATGTCTATGAATTAAAAGCGAAATATTTTAAATTTTTACTTCAGAAAAGCAAGCTCCTCCCGAAAGAACTTAAAGAGCGGAAAACAAAGAACGTTTAACTTTTTATTTCTTACAAACGAGCACTGAAACTGTTACTTTGGACAACAAAATCCTACTTCTTTGGAGCCTTTACTGCCACTACCACGCTATTCCATCTCTCTCAGCTCTTCGAAATCCTTTTTCCACTGCCAGTGCTCCAAACATGGCTACGTGGCCCATCCTAAACGCGTCCCTTCCTTCCGCTCTTTCAACCACTTCCCCTCACTTCGACACGGGGCCCTTTTTTCGTTCTCCGATCGCCAAGTGGTCTTATCGCACTCTGAAGACTTATCGCTTTCCGACTTTCCCGAGTGTTGACCTCATACTCAAGACTTTTATCTGTCCTTGACCGGGAACGTGGATTTTCCGAAGAATTACACTCTTAAAGATTCAGATAGTGTCATGGAAAATGAAACCATTCTTTCCGAATGAATTATATAGTTATTTAAAAGTAGATCATTCGTTCATGTTGAAAAGAAAAAAATCCTACGTCCAAGCGTCATAATTTGAAATTAATTTTTATCGCTTCTCCAGGGCGATGAGATTGGTATAAAACTATTCATAAAAGTAGTTGCCCATATAATTGAAATCTTAAACTTTTTATTATTTCTTTGAAGAAACGGTATTGATTTCAAATCTGAGGCATGTTTGGGCATCAAAAATATTTTAAAACTTTCATTCCTTTCAAAATAACAATAATATATACATACGAAAATAGTTAATGTTCAGATTTACGATACATAACGCTCTTTTTCTAGCCATATGTATAGAGGCGTATAATATATTCTTTAGTATACTAATCCTTTTAGCTATTTGGGATTGGCCATGGATTTCACATTTTAAATAGATACTCACTAATAAAGGACTCAAATCTGTTATCCATGTTCTTTTATAATTACTTTTCCTTCTGAAAGGTCTTCGTATATTTCAAGCTATTCGTGCTATGAAATCAAAATAATTTAGAAGATTAACAATAAGAAATTTCTAATAGAAATATAACGCATCACTGAATACTCATCCATCGTATCTATGCTAGAACTTTTCTTATTGATTAGCGATTATATATAAATGTCTTTTGCATTTAAAATGGCATATTAGCTACACGAGATATGTTTTCAAGATAACTGACCGCAATTATTAGAACTAAACATGGTTTCAAGTGCGGATAATATCAGCTACGAAAATGTTAAACAATTACTTTGTTAAAATCTTTGTTGAATATGATTTATGTGAGCAGAAATTAATTGAGATGGTCGTAAAGTTGGCCTTTACATCCATTGAAATTTTCTCTCAGATTTTAGAACGCTGAAAAGTACATGTGGTGCTGCTCTCCATTTAAGCATGAATTTCAATTTAATAGAATCATATTTGATTTGAGAGGATTTAACTGGATAGCTCTAAAGCAAAACATTTATTCTTTAACAGAAGAAGAAAATAGAAGGAAGAAGAATTCTCTAAATCCATTCCTCCAAATACGTTGCAGACTCTGTTGAACGAATGGGAATAAAAAGCACTAGAAATAGTGATTGACGTGAGGTAGAATGAAAAACGCGCATCTTGACGACGCGCCAACCAATCGCACAGCGTGTGGAGGTGGATGTCACTCAAACTCACATTATTACGTCAAGAATCGTTTTATCCGCAACTGGATAGGAATGAAATGCAGAAAAATCTATTGAAAAAGGAAAAATGTGGGATTCATCATAACAGTAATGAGAAACTTTGACAAAATTGCAATTCTGGCATAAACTGTTAGCATACACTTCAGGAAAAAGTTATTTTTTAAATAACTAATTAATCCTTTCATAAAACGACATGCATTTACACAAATTTTACTTAAAATAGTATTTTATCTTAGTATCCATGTTTGAGAAATAGATACAGCATAAAAACAGTTATAAATAATGATCGCTGAATAGAAAATTACGGAGCTCGTTTTAAGACAGAAATTTTTAAAAATACGCACGTAAGAATCTAATATTTAAAAAATAAAGTATTTATCTTAGGCATCTTCATAGCCTTGTTATGCCTATTGGAGACACCTAACATGCCTTCTAAATTTTCCCCCAGCTTTTAGCATAAAATGTATTATTGAAGTGCCTTTTTAGTTGCACTGAAGTTTTTACATTTTCCAAGGATTAATTACAATTTGGTCGAGGTTAGCAACATATTAAATAATTATATTATATTCCTTAGACATCTTTTTTCTACGTTCTTTTCATATCTATACATGTACATTTCATTTTCATCATCTATCTCTTAATTTAATTATTTCCTATTCGTAATTTTCATACTGTAAAAAATATATCAACTTGAATATATTACGAGATTCATATATTATAAAGTAACTGTAAAATACTTTAACGTATAAATACATTATTTACCACGCTCTCAAAACTACAGTGATTTGTATGTTCATGGAAATCTTTCAATTAACCAAGTTATTATTTTTTAAATAGAGTTTTAAAGAAAAAACTCAATTTCTAGGAAGTTGAAATTCATAGAAACTTCAACATTAACAACGTATAATTACAGAAAATATAATTCTGTAACTCTCACGAAAGAAAAAGCGAAAGTTACAGAACTATTTTCTCTGTAGTTATGATGATTAAGTTCCACCAAGTGGAGCCTGATAACAACTTAAGCACAAAAATAAATATATTTTCCACCATTACATGTTAAATTATATGGTATGGTTATGTGATAGTGTTTTGTAAAACTGCGTCGAAAGTTTTCCATTACGCAAATAGAAACCGCAGACTGCCTTAGCAGTTAATTTTAACCAAATGGTTTTCGGGCAAAATAAATGTATCTCTGTAGCAGCCGTAAATTTTACGTCAAAATACGACCGCCTCAAAAAAAACACATACTTCTGCTTCATGACCTTCGCGAGCAAATTACCCATTTACCAAATGTGGCCTAACCTCTTCTCTCTCGCATTCCTTATTCCCTCATCTTGTATTCTCACCGCTCGCGTGCCCGAGGGCGCACATATTGAAACACTTCTCACCCTCGTTCTCTAGCGCAGCCTTTGATATCGCGGAGACGCCTGGCGAAAGGGATAGAGGACGAGAATTAAAATAAAAAGAAAATGTTTTACGGAACGTGTTTAGCTTTTGCGCTTTCATTTTAAATTCATTCGTTTCATTATGCGTCGCATTAAATTATGAAAAGGGAATTGAGAAGTCAGAAGTTATCAGAATAAATTCACAAGAAGAAAGCATACAATCCCTTTGTGGGACGCTAAGCCCGACTCTGCTTCTTGTGTTTGTGCCTTAACGATGGCACAAGAGTGCGGAACCGAGGATGCTTTGAGTGAGAACTTATGGGCCTGTTACGACCTCGCGGCGCATTTCCTGAAAGAAAAACAGCCGGTCGATGCATAATTCGGAAAGGGTTAACTCTATATTCTCCTTGGACGGCATGCACTGACAAAGCTCTCTGACGCGATTAACTTGGCTTTTCTAACCTATCCCCGTTTCCATCGTGGACTCCTCCGGCATTAATCCCTACCCGGTTCTGTTTAAGAGAGACAAGAGAGCTGTAAGCGACAGTCTAGGACGCTTCTTCTATCTCCTCGCCCTCTGTCCTCGCCTCGCTGCCTCTCGTAACTCTTTATCGCGTCGCTAATTGCGTAAAACCGCTCATCGGTATCCCTTTGGCGGCGTTTCCGCTATCTCCTGGCTCGCAGCCGTTGGATGAATTGTTTGTTTGAGGAAGTCCTTGCATTCTCTCATCTCGTTCTCTTGCATTTGTTTCATCCAGAAGTATGGAACGCCATAACAAGTGCAGTACACGGACAAGGGTATCGGATAACGAGCTTGGACAGGCGGACCGGAGCACGAACGACGACTCACATACACAATAAAAATGAAATAAACGGACAATAACTTAAATTATATTTAAGTTAAATTTGATGTATTTACGAACAATCACTCAAGTATGAAAAACTTTAAAATGAAGTACCGTATTAGGTATCTCCAAAAGTCAAAACAAGGGTTTAAAAATAAACAGAGGTTCTTTTATGGAATTTACTTTCGGTGAATCACCAAGAAGACCTCTGCTTTATGGCTGAAATGCGCACAGGGTTTTATGTATTAAAGCCTTGTTGTGGTTACTGCAAAAACCTAAGAAAAGTACTTAATTTTTCAATTTTTCATACTTAAGTGCTTATTCTGGAATTAAATTCCAGCCACAAGACGAGATCGGTAACTCTATATTGAATGTATTTACGTTTTAATATATTATCTTCTCATTTTTCCAGCGTCAACTGCCGCTTATAGTACCGCTAAGACTAGAAGTGTGACGAATACCGTTTTTTACAAAGTATTACCTACTTGTCCCCTAAGACCGAGCTTACATTTGAGAATCCAGGTTTATGGTGAATATTCTGATACTGTTGTTATAATGAATACTGAAATTCTAAAAGTTAGCTACCGTTGAGTTTCACAATTCTTGCAAACAGGTACGAAGATTCGTTTTAGTTAACTTGAATACATATTTAAAATAAGACCATATGATTACCCTTTAGTACGCTTCCTTAGCCCCAACCCGATTACGTTTGAAGTAGCCAAGTATGAAGTAGTAACTCCTATAAAGAGCATCTAATAAATACCTCAGGCCACGGAAAACTTCTTTAGAGGTTTTGAAATGCAGTCGAAAGTCGAAAAAAAGGAAGATATTATGCATTGGTGGGAAATAAAAAAACTTCACCTTTTCAAAGACGTCACGCAAAGTTACGATATTTAGGTGACTCAACTAATTGGACCTTTTTTTTTAAATCAACGGATGAATCATGTAGGTATACATATTGCCTTTGAAGTTTAAAAAGACATTTTATCTGTGTTACACGGATTTTTATTAATAAAATTGTTTCTTTTCTTAAGTTAATTATAAAAACTCGCTAAAATTTGTTTTATATATGCGCTAAACAAATTTTATATTATTTCTATATCCTAAAACGGTTATGACTACAGAAGTTAAAGTTTTAGATAGAAAATAAAATTTGTAATCCAGATAGCAGTTACTCAAATTATAAAACATGAAAAAATTAGGTGCGTAGGTAGCATACAATTACACTGTGAAAGGATCCATGATTATCGAATCCTACAGCTTATTTTTCTTATTCTTCCTCTTTCTCTCACTTCCTATATCTCAAAGTTTAAACACATAAATGTTAATCTCTGTCTCAGAGAAGGCTCTCTCTTCCCTCAGTAAATTCTGGTGACCGCCCGTCGCGGGAGTACCGCCTCATAGCTGATCCCTTCAGATTTGCATAATGCGCTTCCCCAGGAGAAAAAATGAGCCAACTCCCCAGTGGAGATATGACGATTGCATGGGTACTGAATAGATAATATTTATTTATTCATTTTATTATGAATCGAGCGCAAAAGAAAAATGTCATAATGTTTTCCCATCTTCAAACATTTTGCACTATAAGCATTATGAATGATTTATACATATTTAAAATATGATACCACGTAATTCTGTGCGCTAAACATATTTTAATTAAAAGTTGTTAAAATGAAGTGAGTAATTTTTAAAAGAAAATGTATGATATATTCGGATCTTTTCCTAAAACTAAACGACAAAACATGCGCAGTCTCGATACCATTAAAAATCTTTAAAAACTATAGCACTTTAACGGAAAATAGGTTATGGCATTTCTTACTAATTCCATCTACGTTGCATGTAATGTTTATCTTAGGCCACATGACACCCTGATGAGAACGCTTAGAGAGATGGAGAGCGTCATAACTTCTTAAATACGGTTTTCACATTAAAGCAGCTTTTAAGAATTAATCGATTCAATGTATACAGTAATGAATGGATGAGAAAAGGCCAGTGACCCGGACCATCGCTCACTGCATCAGAGCATAAGCAACTCCAGCGTCCGTCCGCCTAGCAACGGCATGTAAGGTAAGGAGAACAGATGACATCTCCTTCAACGACATGTGAAGAGCGATGGCCAGAGAGATTGATCCGCACGATGATCAAAGAGAATACGAACCTCCGACTGACTGATTCCACGTCCTTGGAAAAGATGCTGTGTGCGCGACCGAGAAAGCACGGGCGGCGATGCACGGGAACTGGAGGCGAGAAAATCGCTCAACGCGTCAAAAAGGCAATATGGAGTCACTTTTTTTTTAGTAGAGGAGAATTTACGAAAGAGTACCATAAATAAGTTCCGATCGGCCGTAAGACTTTGAAAATAAACACAGGGCGAAAATTGGGAACTGAGGCAAAGAGACGCAGGTGGAGTCATTCCGGAAGCTAAGTATACGAGAGGGAAAGAGAAAAATCACGTTTTCCGATCAAATGCACCGCTTACCATTTGAAGACTTCTGATGTCAAAAATATAGATATACATTCAAATTTGAACAGTTCAAAAAACGGATTTTTCCTCACTCAAAAGATTATCAAAGGAACTCCTGCAACCAACAAGTTATTTTTTAAAATAACCGATTTCTGTATTATTGCTTGGTTCACACTCATACTTTTCATTCGATAACCACATTAGCTATCCTTGAGCATCTACCGGAGAAGCACTTTTTATCAAAGTGAGAGAGTTACATCTCACAGGCGGGTGAACGCGAGTGTTGACGTGCCAGATGATTACGGGAACGAGCAAATTATATATGTAGGTGTTCCACAAACTGTTACACGCACACACATCCGACCCAACTACGTCAAATCGATCAATACGGAGAATGGAATTTCACGAGACCCATCATGTCGTTAAGACGACCCACCCCGGAGTGATCGCCTAACGGAACCATCTCATTCCCTCCACCTCATCTCCTCCTTATTTATGCACGCTTCGAGTCCATGTTCGGAGAGTAAAGGATGACGAAGAAAGGGACGAGAGGGAAGTCTCGAAAGAGAGGAGAGAGAGAGTTTGTGAGAGAAGAAAGGAAACGGAGGAAGTGAGAGAGGACGAAATGAGAGAAGCGTGCGAGAGGGGCAGAAGTTCGGAAAGACAGAAAGGTCAGGGCGTGGGAAGATGGTGGGAGAAATAGAGAGAGGAGTAAATTTGGGGAAAGAGGAGAAAAAAGAGGTAATGGGATAGGAGGGTAAAAGGTGCACTCGTTGCGGGGCATTAAGGGACAGAAGAGATAGGAAGGGATGGTTAGTGGTAAAGAGGAAGGAAGCGGGAGGAGAAGATGACCACGACTATCATACGCTCTCCTTAATGTATTCCGTGGCCGGAGAATAAACTTTGCGGAGACGAGTGGCGCTAAGGGAGTCGGTCAGGAGAAGGGTCAAAGCGCTCCCTAAATTGCCCTCGAGAGTGTGGAAGGGGGTCTAGAGGGACGAAGGGGAGGGAGAGGGCATGCCCGGTAGCGGATGGGAGGGACCGATGAGGGGAGGCGAATGGGGCCCGTCATGGACCGGGTGTCGGGTAAACGGACCATATAAACCTGCGGCCCACGGACAGAAAAAGACGGTGGGAGAGGTATGGAGAAGGGGATGGGGAGGAAAGGATGGTAATAGGACAGAATAGTTGATGGGCAAGGTGCCAGGTCCGGGTCAGAGGGGAACGAGACCGAAAGTAATGATTAGAGGTGTAAAAGTGTTTGAAGGCGACAGAGCGCACAAGAGTACACACTTCATTAGAAGGGGTAATTTAGGCAGAAGGTGTCATGGAACAAAGGTAAGTAAGAGGTTTCGTAGAGGAGGCATTTGAAGGGTACAAGGAGTACAAAAGAAGAATTGGGAGATTCATGACGGAGGGAAATCCCCTTAAAATGCGACCATATTCACTTTTTGAGCTATGCGAAAATAAAGAAATTCTTCACGAAATGAGATATGAGAAAATTGAGTCATTTTATGTAACGGTTAGGCGCTTTTTTTTGCGAGGAAAATGAGGTCGGAGTGTGCGAGGGCTAAATTTAAGTTGTTTGTGAGAGGGAATATGGAGATAGGCAGGGGTGAATAGGGGAAGAAGCGGTTTAAGGTATGCGGAGAACGGATAGAGGAGAGGGAGGGGGAAAGGAGGGAAAATGAGGAGAGAGCGGAGGTAAAGAGATGCGGTATGAGAGACGGATGGAGGCAACTTGATGCGGAGGTAGACGCGGAATAATTTATCGCCTACGTAATGGGGATAGTGGTTGTTGTTTGGAAAAGTTTTTGTTTACAAAATATTTCACCTTGGATACAAAAGAACCGATATTTGGTTAGCGAAAAATTACATTGTTAAATCCTCGTGACTCTATACGATTCAAAATATTATACATATAAAGCAAAGTTATAAGCATTCCTTAAAGTGAAGATTTTAATAAAAATATTCATTTACATCTACTTGTTATTCGGCAATTCGCAAAAGTGGTGCACCAAAACGTCCCATACAATTTCCGTTGCAAGTCTGATTCTCCTTTTATGCTCTCTGGCTGTCCTCGAGAAAATGAGCATCGATAACGCTATCTTATGCAATCGACGTCACGTATATTGTCGTCATGACCGTATCTACCAACGTACGTTGGTGCTTCAAGTTTTCCTAAAACATACTTTGCTAAAAACTTCTACCTATATTTCTCTAGAAGACTTAACATAGCCTTAAGTCTCCGATATTCCAGAGATACCCAATTCAAATCTTTCAATAATGACGATGTGCGTTGCTTGTGATCATACATTTGTTTTACGAATCTGTCTGCTCAGTATTGGACTTCTTATTCGAGTATGTGGCCCTTATCATATGGATTCCACACAGTTAAAGCGTATTCGACTTGTATTCTAACCAATGATAAATAATACGCTACTCGCACTTTTTCTGCACTACTCCGTACTATTCTGCCTGTTAAGGTCAATTTCATTTTGACTGCACCGACAAAATTACGAATACGCCTGTTCAATGAAAGATTGCGACAAATAGTGAGGCCTAAATCTTTAACAGACTCAGCTACTGGGATCTCCATTCAGTTGGTTTCACACTCGAAATCTATCACTTCGTCCATGGCTTTCAAGAAAGTTACGGCGGAACATTCACGGTAAATTATTTCAATTTGATATTCTTTGAACCACGCGGAAATAGTTTTAAATCTTCCTGTAGAGACCGATCCTGGCTGTTTATATCTCGATATACGACTGTATATAATATTACAGCTAACTACCAAGCAAATATCGTTGAAGTATAATAAAAAACAGATGACGAATGGCACTACCCTGCAGAACTACTGAAGCGACTTTAACGAGATTCTCCACTTGAAAGACTGTCTCTCAGCCAACTAACAACACTTGGAATGTTACCATATTTTGATAGATACGCTGTTAATTTTTGACGTGGTACTTTACCATACTCTCTCCTGAAAACAATAAAACTGGATCGATCTGGAAATTTTTACCTCTAAATCATTATTAATAAAATTGTTCACAAAAAGGCCGAGCAGTGCTTCACATCATAGCCCTTATTGAATCCGTCCTGACATTCGCTTTGAAAAGAACAAATATCTAAAAAGCGCATAACAGAAGTAAAAAATTATATGCTCAGTTATCTTGCATGATAATGAAGCTAAGCAAACGTAAGTGAAACAAAATAACTGCGCAAGTTAAGTAAATGGAGCAGTAATTTTGGAGATCCTCTTTGTCGCCCCCTTTAAGGGCAGGCATTACTTGTTTAAACTTCCACTTGCGTGATGGATTTATCAACAATTATTTTCAAGAAAGGTTGGAATTCTAAGGCTAATTATTTTAATACTTGCGCAAGTATTTCATCAGATCCAAATTTATTTTAACTGAATCAAGCAGCTGTTACTGAAAAGACCACATTCTACATTAAATAGATTGCATGGGTTCCTCACTAGAATCACTATGGAAAATAAAGACTTTCTGATAATGATAATAGAACCAGTTTGCTTTTTCCGCAGTAATGTGAACTACAGTCACTGCTTCCGTCAGTGACGTAATGGCAGGATCTCTTCCTTGGACTTTCCTGAATAAGACCAAGGTGCTTTTAGATTCTCTTTACCATATAAAACTTACTGTCCGAAATTACTACGAGCATTGCGCACTGTTATCCTAGCTCTTGAGAGCGCCTCCGCATATTTCTGTCTTATAGTTGCATTATGTTCATCCGTGACTGTGGATGCTGTATTAATTACATAGGAGTGGAGTTTTCTTTATCGTATAAGAACAATCCTAACTTCTCGGTTGAAACATCTAGGCTCTTTATAATCACACTTCAATTTGTTTAGAATAAACATATTTGTATATTCTAGCATCAAATCTCTAAAATTGCACCTGGCTTCTTCAGTGTCTGTTTCGCACAAGTTAAGGTATTCATTACACAAAAAGGACCTAATGTTTGAAAAATCGGCCTTAAGTTTTCTTCACAGCTTGGACAATTTCTCAACTTAAAGTCTACGTACGGATTTATGATCGCTTATTCCTTCTCCTATGGATAACTTATTTATACGATATCAATTTTTGTGAAATGACAACTAACTTTATTAATCTTCATTTTGTCACTAATACTACCCAATGATACCACACACCTTTCTAAATTTTTATTATAATTTGACAGGGAACATTGTACTCGAAGTACAAACAAGTATTTCGTGGTTATTTGCATTAGATTTTTCGGCTGACTTAGATAAATATTAAGCGGGTAGAGAGTGAATTTTCATTTAAATTAGCAGTTAGTTACAAAGATATTTTTAGGGTAAGAAGATTCAAATACTTCGCGTAATATTACATCAGGAGTCGCGAATAGCCATAACCTTTGACAAGAGGTACTTATATCTGCACGATGTTGTTTCTTGGGGACCAAAACATTCCTAATGTGTCACAAGGCGGCAACAGGTCTTAATTATGCAACACTTTATTTCTTTTGCAAAACAAAATTTATTTTTTAAACTCGACTTTCCTTCATTACTGTTCACCTAATTTTAGAGAAATCGTGGGACGAAAAAACCAGCTTTGCGTCACGCTCACAAATATACCTCTCCCGAGAACGCCAGGTTCTATGAGTGTTAAACCTGTTAACTGAGACTTTCCGGATAGCTAATCCTCTTCTCATTATGCATTTCATAATATTTTACTGCCCTTGGAACTTCGTAACAGCTCAATTCCCGTTAAAAGCACGTTAGCTGCTTAAGAACTTTTATTGCTCTTCTTTTAAGTATCAGAGTCAATAAAGTACGCTGGAGACTGATGAATATGCATTTTTCTGGCTTTACCGGTTTAAATTAATCTCACTACGAAAAGTATTTGTATTTAGAGTTTTCTGTTCAATATTTTTTCTTAGGAGCAGTACCCACTGAGAGAAAATAGAGAGAAAACTAAATGGGCCAATAAGTACAAAAAATGAAAAAATAAGTGTTATCCTACCTTATGCATAAAAACTAGGTCAGATGCATGAACACAATTCTGCGGCACAAACTACGTTTCGATTACAAATTACGAATACTCCAAATAATATTGACTGGTTTAGTATCTTATCTATTTTGTTAATGGATGCTGAGTAAGGGAGCCTAAAATAACATAGTGTCGCATAAAATCCAGCTTTGTATATTGGACGCAAGTTTTTCTGCGTGTAAGTAACTCTGCATGTTGCTTCGATGCTTTTCGTTAAATATTGAAACGACTTTGCCGGAGAATTTCCATTTCAGTTGGCTGCGCCGCCAATGATGAATAGGACTCGACTAAATATTCGAGAAGGTAAGCTATTATTACTGATATACACAATTTACACAGGAAAAATAAATTTGTTCTGGCTGAAATTCCTACTGTGAACTCGATTAATATATAGCGGGAAATGCCGCTGATATTCGATCATATAGAGGATTCAAACCTGTGTACATTTTATTATTTTCAACTCAAATTACACAATAAATTACTTCATCAGTTGCTACTGCATGGCACTTCCTCAAAATGACTTTAATTAATCTATATGAAGTAGGTATTTATTGAAAGGAGTTCAGTAAAATTATAAAATGAGTACACATTCGTATGTATTATAATCAAGTCTCATGTGATGTTCAGTTATTACACGAGAGTTTTTAATAATATGACCCTTATAGCATAACTGCTCCCTATGGAAACATTTAAAAAATAGCCTAGAATATTATAAAAATAAAAGTCGATTAATCATTTAACGAACTGCACTAACAATAAGACATTGGATTGTAATACAAAGACGAGTATGTTAATGTAAACAAAACTTTCAACTTAAAAAAAAATTTCCTCTAAATAAGGAAGAGAAAGCTAACTAATGATTGAAAACGTACAATTTTCTGAGATTATAAATATTTTCCCATTGAATTTTTTATTTAAACACTAATGTAATGCCCGTTGAAATATCAACGGAAGAATTATAGATAGATATATTATTATTATTTCCATTTAAAATAATTAATATCACACTTTTACATATGAAATATTTGTCATATTCAACATTTCTAGTGAATACTCTGTTGTTGACGGGCTATCTTTAGTTAAACTTAAAATAGTTGCCTCTCTTTTCCTCTCTCTCCCCCTCCCACACCCTCCCTCTCGCTCCCCCCTCTACCTCTCCCCCCCTCTCTCCCTCGTATTAAATGCATTCAAAGCACGTTTATACCATAAGGATTGAATTAACAATATGATATAGAGGTCTAACAACGGAATTGGTAGGCAAGGCAACATCACGTTAAAATTGCAAGATTTCCTCAAACTGTGTGAATTAAACGTTTACATCGATAAATTTCAAATTGTAGGCGGAAAAAAGATGAACAGAATAAGCAAATTTATAATATTTTCTTTAAAATGGTTCATATCCGAATATTGTAGGCCAATTCTTTCTAATTTTAATCTAAAACAGAATGAAAGCCTGAACGTCGTAAAGCCGATTTTACGTGTTAACTTATTGGAAATGAAAATTATCACCTAGAGTCGAACCCGGATCTTTGATCTCGAGTTCGATACATTAAAACGTTTTGTTATTATATCATAATGCTATCCTGATAATTTCATCAAATTCGGTTCAGTCGTTTGCGAGATATTAAGCTTCAAAAAGCATTACATTACAAAAGGACAAAGCTGTTGAAACTATCTTTTTTATGTTTTATGACATAATTAGCAGATTTGTCAATTGAATTTCAACGGATTTTGTGAACCTACTATAGCACAACATACAAACTCTTTAAAATATATAGTAGATACTTGTTAAATTACAATTACCTTTTCTTAACAATTAATCATATTTGCTTGTAACATTACGTTTCCGAGCCTACTGCATTCAAATATAACGATAATTTTATTTCCTATCATATATATCACTTTCGCCAAATCCAGCTTCATTTCTTGTGTAATTATGCCTCGCTGAAATATTTACTTTTGTGTCTTGAAAAAGCAACGTACAGTTGTCCATGACTGGTAAATGTACACCAGATACGTGAGACTATTTACTTTAATAAACATTATAATGTAGAATATAATTATTTTACTTACAAAAAATGTAAGATTCCAGTATTCAATAGACGAAATAAGGTTCAATTACTTTCATCAATAAACGCGTCTTGAATAATAATCGGTATCTATTTACGTTGATATCCATAAACATCGATCGTTTCGTTGCTTAAAAGTGCGAAGCGAATAACGCTAAACTTTCGTATATTTATAAGCTTCATTGAAGCTAACTGAATCGGAGGTAACAATGACGGCCGCCTTGGCAACGCCCGGAAAGAGTCCGAAAAATCCACAAAATTTCGAAACAATAGAGTATTTCTGAAAACTTCGACCGTGTAACAAGTAAACTTCGCAGAAATAAGATAGTATAGAGTTTTATTCGTCGAATAAAGCAAAAACTACAAAAATCGGTCCATATTTATGTATTTTAATGCTTGAAGAAAGAATACCTTGCAAGTCAAGAAATGGATTCATACGTGTTATCTTATGGAAAAATGTTAATCCCCTATATTGCAGCACTGATTAATCCCGGTTGACCAAACCTTGACCATTTACTAAGTTAGGATGTAAGGAAGAAACGTACCAAATTTGGTTATTCTAGCTTTTATCGTTTAGGAGGAGATCCATGAACAAACACACGCTTCAAAATATATTATAGTAGATTAGTAAAACCGAGCTGTGTTTTAAACTTTAATTTTACTGCGATCCTGAGCACGAAAAATAGACCTAACCAACCAATTGGGGGGACCTTGTGACTTCAAACGACTCCAGCGCTAGAAGGCTTCTCAGTCTAAATCACAAAGCAAGGGAGGAGTGAAACCCGGTGCCGGCATTAGCCTACTCTTAACGAGAAACACCAAGGGGACCAACGGCTTTACGTCCCTTCCGAAGGACGGGGCGCTGATTTGCGTGTTCTCCACATAACCACGCAAATGGGGAGCCGGGCAACCCGGTTCGCACCGAGTTTGCTAAGCGTAGCAGGCCAGCGCCCGCACCACTACGCCACGACTCCCCGCAAAAATAGACCTAACTGTGCCGCATCCATCAATATATGTATTTCCTTCGCACACTTTAATACGTGTCATAAAAAAAGGAAAGAAGTAATATATTACGCCTTAATTTGATGAGGCGTTTATCGCGCGTGTTCGGAAAACAGCAGCAAATATTAGTGGATAGTGGAATGTGCGTTGCGGAGAAAGCGAGCGTGTGAGCGTTGTCGGCGGTAAGTCCGGATGATGGACACACGAAACGATGACAGCGCCGCGACGCGGGAAGACGAGCGAAGCAAGAAGAGATGGGAATGGAAAGACCAAATAATCAAAGAGAGGATTATAACAGGGGAATATATCGGCCTTTACGAGGGATTACGTCGGGGTAAGGGCCACGGCCAGAGGGGTGAGGTGGATTAGAGAGAGAGGAAGAGGGATGGAAAGGAGCAATAGGGAAGTCGGTGAAACAGGGAGAAAAGGGATAGGAAAGGAATGCGAGAGAGATGACAGAGGAGCGAGAGAAGGCAGAAGGATAGGAAAGAGGGAGAAACAACGCGTTCTACGGTTAGGATGAGTTTTTTCTGGCCATTCGGTTGGTTTCGTATGGTGTGGGAGGAAGATGGAGAGAGGGGGCGTGAGAAGGGGAGAGGGTGCGTCGGGTATAGGGGCAGTTGCCTGGATGTTTGTTCGGGGTAAGAGGGATGGCCTTCCCTCCCACCTCCAACGCCACCCCAAATTCCCTGTCCCTAAAATCCTTTACCGTGACCACCAACGAAGCGCGTCTATCCTCCACCTCCGCTCCTTTCCGTACTCTACGATCCAATCAAATTTCCTTCCCGCTTCTCCCCCCTCCTTTCCCGACACCTCCCCTCCTTCCCCATGCTTCGACAATGGCCATCGAATGCGGAAACCACTCGTTTGTGTCTCCGGCAATCTATTTTAAAGAGGGTGGGGAAGGGGCAGAAGCTTCGGGGAGCTGGGGCGGATTGATTGAAGGAGAAAGGGTGAGGGAGGGATGGAGATGCGAATAAAAGGGGGATTTTTGGGGATGAGTAGTCGATGGTAGAATTTATATGACATCAGGAAATACACAAAGAATTTTTTCGCCATCTCCTGTAATTCTTTTCAATTACGACGATAATATTTTTAGTACTAACCGGTTTAAGAACATACGAAGAGATAATGTCACTTGTGACAAATACCGAGCAAATGATTTTTATTGGCTCTGCCTGAAGTTTGCTAAGATATAGCATAACATTTTGCGTTATTTCTTTCTTAATAGAGCAACTCCACAAAGTCAATGTACGAAGGTTATTGAAAAATACGCATCAGACGTGAAATCGAATAAGCCAAGTCAAAATCGACTAGATATAGACACCAGATAAACTTCGAAGTAAGACAACGAAATTTCGTCTTTATGAGTAACCTTCTTAAATTGAAAACGTGCGCGTCCTGGCATTACATTCAACTCAAAGCTTCTCAGGTCAAAATTTTAACGATTAAAAAGTGGAACAAAACGAATACCAAAACGATGATACTCGAATCCAAAATGCAACACTGAGAGAGTATAGCTGCGGCGCCAAAATTGATTTATTTGTGAAAAATACGAGCTGAAATGACGTCTTCAGGTACGAAATGCACAATGGAGAAATAGTGGAGAAGAATCTTAAATTTTATTACCTAATGCAAGATGGAAAACTCCTTTATGAATAGATAAATATGTAACACATAAAGGGTATATTGCGATTGACAGTTCGTTCTGAACGAATCCCGTTAGAGCTGGAGGCCTTCGAGTAAAAAGAACATCATAAAGCTAAGTGCGATGATGGCATTTAGAAATTCCTAGTTTGTAATCCGCGGATCCATAACGGCCATTTTCATTTACTCACTCTCCCTCCCTCCCAATCTATCTCCATCTCAAAATATAGCAATAAACTATAGAAAAGAACGAAAATAACGAATTTAATCCCTTTCTCTTCATCCATCTCTCTCCTCGTCTCTAATCAATCTTTCTCACTCCATTTCTCTCTCTCCTTTCATTCCAACTTTATTTCCGCCCACATCTGCCTCACGCGCCTTTCGGTTCCTCACGAACAGGCAAAAATTGTAAAAAGAGAGAAAGCGAGAGAAATTGAAGGCAGGAGAATGGAATACACAAAATTAAACGGAATCAATACCGGCCACTCCGTCTACCTCGACACATTTCCACACACTCTTCTCTTCTCGTCCCGTTGCCTCCCTCCCAGACTCCCTCCACCTCCCTTCATTTTTTCCATAAACTCATAAAATCATTTTTCTCCCCCCTCCCTCCCCTCTCCTCCATCCGCCTCCCTTATTCCGCCACTCATACCCAGCAATTTCCTCTCCTCCCCCTCCATTCCCCTACCTTTCACCCAAACCTACAAAATGCGAAAGAGCGTTGCAACCAATCTCTCCAACCAGCTCCTTACGAGATCAATAAAACCGGACCCAGGACTCATCCTCTAACCAATCCAAATCTCCTCAGAAAAAAACTCCGAAAAATCTTTTCGGAAATCCCCTTAAAGGTTGCGAGAGAGAGAAAGATATGGAACCATAATCTAGGAAGGGAGAGAAAAGAAACGAGGAATGGGGAAACGAGGTAGGGGTTACGCAGTAAAACGCCTTTTGAGAAGTGGCACGAGGATTTCGAATCGACATCTCCCGATTAAAGGCGTGACCGCTCTCGTTTTTTTCTTTGCTCGATGATTTCGGGTGTGCCTCTCCTCCTCCTCCTCCTGACAGCTTGGATTCGAATATCCGGAGGGGATTTTTTCCCTCTCGTTCCGATTGAGGAGGTCGTCCTCATTAGCGGCGGCATCTCGGAAACCAATCGCTTTTGATTAAATGGCCCGTTCTTACGTCGGAAAAAAGTCCGATTTTATCCAACAGAACACCTACCTATATAAAAGTGTCTGTTAGGTTCATCTAGTGAAAAAATTCGATGTGGCAAACACATGATTTTCTCCATACATAGCAATGAATATTATTGCTCTTGTCATCAGCATCCTCAGGAATAATTATCAGCAATTATCCTCGTGAATAATTTTAAAACATTTTTAATAGTCTTTATTTAAAAAAAAAATAATAAGAGAAGAAAATTGTTAGCTGTTTCTATGGATAATAAAATATCTATATGCCTTTAAAATTACCAATGGCAGCGTATGCAACGCTATCAACAATTAGAAAACTTTAACATAGCAGCTGAAACAAAGGTATCACTTAGCGACGTATTTAACAAATTTAGGAGAGGAATCTAAATATCTCTTAAACTATCGGTTTTATGAAAAAATGTTTCAAACATAATTTGTAGAAAATTAATTTTTCTAACGTTAATAGTAAGAAATAATTATGTAAATTGAGTTGTAAAAGATGTATTTGAAAGAAAAATGAAAAACGACAAGAATAAACCTTCACTTCCATCTGACCTATATTGTCCAAAAACTAATAAGATCTTTTCCCTATGATGAAGAAATAATATTGGAAATTTCGTGTTGAAAAGGCAAATATACTTTTCGAGTTAGAGCGCCCACAAAAGTCCTATCACACATGTCCTATCACACAGTGACACAGAAATAATCGACCAAATAGTCAAAACGTGTGCTGTGGGCCTCAAAGCATGTGTTCCCGTTGAAATCTCGAAAATGATTTTTTTCATGTAAAGTAAAAATGACCTGGTTAATTGATTAATGCAATGCTATAGTTTTTTACAATTAAATTATTCTTATTTTTAATATTTCTCCTTTTCCTTTTACCGATTCATAGTGGAGCATCTCTTGTCTTACATAACTGCCCGAAAATAGACTCGTTCATTCAATTTACGAATTTTCTCCTTTCACTCCATGCTATTTCCTCGCTGCGTCAATCATCAGTCAATCAACCCATCCCCCTCCCTACTTTATCGATTCTACTGTTTCTTCTTTCCTTTCCTTCCAAAACCTTTTCCCCTTTTATTAGCGTGATTTTTCATATAGCTTTTGTTAGGAGATAATATAAATTCAACGAAGCCCTAGAAGAGCAAATGGCTGACACGATTTTGTTTTTATCCGATAATCGATTTAAAACATTATCATCGTTTTTATGACATGAAAACATTAAAACTTAACGATGGCACAAACTCAGCCTAATTTACGATTTTAAATTCTAGTATCAGGATTTCGCTTAAGTGGAATCAGCTGCGCCGCAGTTATAGTAAGTTTATTTGTTTTGTTAACGTTTTCGTCCAAAATCATGAAATTCCTTACGGTTCAGGACTGATAAATTTCCATTGCCTTTGCTATAATTTATCTGTAAATAAAATATTTTCTTTGTAAGGTCAAGACCACAACTTTTTCAAGTTTATAAAAAATAGCAGAATATAAAACAAATTTAGGCAGGATATACACATGAAAATGTAGTCAAAAATTTGTACGACTATTTTTACGTTTTAATATGTCATACCCCCGTGAAATTACTTATTAGCAATGGTTAAATTATAAAATAGTTCGTAAAACGCCATAATTTAACTGCTTAAATTTCTTAAATATTTGAAGACTTAATGAATTCGCAACGAATGTCTCTCGAGTCTTTTTCTTAATCCTTTGACCTTCACCCATCATAAGTCATAATTTTGTCATATTTTCTTTTATATTTTTTAAATTGATATTATTTATTTTACAGTGATATCTTTTGTTGCAGTTATTGATAATTCCATCGCTCCCGTTACTTATTAAACTGCTTTGTTACTCTTACTCTGTATATTTTTTAAAATGCTCAATGTGAAAGTGCTGTCTTTTGATATTTTTAATTAAGGAATAAATGAAAAAGAGTAGAGAAAAGGCAAAGGTCAGAGGCAATGGTAAACAGAGACTCACTTAGAGCCAATAAGAGGAAAAAACGTCGAAAATATTCTCACTTATACGAGCAAAATAACGCATCACATTACAGTTATTGAGCGAGAGAGACAGACAAACGACTTTATTTAGGGAGAGAGAGAGAGATATGAAAGAAAGAGTGAGGAGAGTGAAAACAGACCGAAAATATGCAGAATAAGTTTTTATCCCACGAAAAGCAACATACCTACTAGGATAAAATGTGATTTTGGATATTTAACATGAAATGAGAGTTTCAAGAGTTTCGAAGATAAATAGATGTTTGCTAAATTAGCACGATCATTACATTAATAACATTTTATTATTGAAATACATTACACATTTGCCATAGGTTTTTACGGTTAAATAGCGGCAATTGAAATAACAAATCTTCTACGATAAAATAAGTCAAGTATAACCTCGAGCACTAGATTCATTTGAAAGAGCAAAATTAGCTTGTATAAAAACAACAAAGCTTTAATCGCAAATTTCCCGAAGCCTTTTTATTTGGGTAATCTATTTAATTTTCGCGTACAAATTCAATTAAAACTATTTTGTGCTGTTCTAGGGAGGATGCGTGCTAGTAACATAATCCATAAGTCACATCAACAATGAAATGAAGTTTCAGCATAAGCATGTTAAATTTTATCCACAGATGCATCTGAACTTCCCGTTCTACTTTTGCACCAAATATAAAAATAATAAAGACGCTCAAACAAAATCTGAACTTTATTCCGCGAATTATTAAAAAAACAGAGGAGAATATGACGATCGTAACCGGGACTTTTAATTAAAATTTTGCGATGCAGTAAGCGTCTTAGTGCATCTTAAATATCCGACGTCAGGGCAAGGTGATGAGAAACGAAACGAACATCGTATATACCATTTTAAAGCTTTCGAGAGCAGTGCTTCACAGAGTTGTTCCTGACGGTAATATCAATGGCTTCTTCTTCGTAATTCCGAAAGAAGCCATCAAAAATGGCTTGGAAACCCTGATACGTCAACTAGTATTTAAAACGCTAAATTACCTCAAATCCTTTGGCATTTGAAAAATAAGCTCTTGCATGTTGCGGTTGCAACAACCTTGAAATGAGGACTGGTTGAATAAATGACGCACAAGCAAGTGAAACGCAACGCATGAATTATAAATTATCATATTTAGGTCGCAGGTTATGTCATATTTTTATCAAATTAAGAAAGCATGTTAAAAAGTGAATGAGTGCATACACGACAGTTGTTATAAATGAGCTGGAAACTAATTTATTTGGCAGAAATTTCGATTTTAACCGTTGAAAAATTAGGCAGCTGCAGTAGACATTTGATGAATTTGGAAAGATAGATTATTGAAATGGTGATTCACTGTTAGCGGAATATTTTAAGTATCTCTCACTGGTATAGCCCAAAGAAACTTTCTTAATGTTTAATATCAGTGAATCACCACCGGTTACGCTTGATTTGTTGTCCAAACGCGCATCTGTTTTCCTGAATCTTTTAATGGCCATTTCCTATGATCTAATTCATCAAATTACATTCCAGCCAAAACGCAAGCTCGATTCTTTTTTAACCAACTCTAAAGTTGAAAGGCAGGAATTGTCTTTTATGTTTTCTTACTATAGAAGGACATGAGTCATAAAATGCTTTTCAAATAAATACGGCCTATTTTAATTAATTGGAATAAAATCAAAATACTGATATAAAGTACAGAAAAATTGATCGAAAGATTCCGTTTTCGGAATGAATGAAAAAAACGCAAAAATGAGATCACGCAATCGAAGTTGGAAGGAGAATAAAACCGCACATGAACCGATTATGGCATTATATACGAGAGGGAATGACGCTCGACCCATCTCTCCGAAAATGATTTCAGCATTCTTTTCAATAACCGGACGTGATAATTTCCTCCTTGATTCTACGTCGAGATCGTGGCGGGGAATCGCTTACGGGTGGCATTGAGAAGGGGTTATTAAAATAAAATCGTGTGAGGAGCACACAAATAATATCATAAATCTATGTAAGGGAGTAATTTGATATTAAACTCACCGCCTCAACATTTTTGGGTAAGTCCTTTTTCTGAACATGTTCTCTCGTTTATCAGCAAATTACAATTAAATTTACTATCAAAGTTTTAGTCGGAACCAAAAATTGCATTTCGCCTGTTAGTATTATCGCTAAAATTACACTTATCAGATATAACAGTTAAATTTTTGGGCAAGGTATACACTACTTTACTCATGGACTGTCATCCTACTATTTCTGTATGTTTTTTCTAATGCAATGCCTTCGCATATTTCAAAGCTCACCTTTATGATTATATGTTGGGAAATTCTGGAAGGCCAAATGATAATATACAATCGATTCCGCAAATAGGGGAGATTTTCCAAAGGCAAAAAGGTAGGTAAGTTCCAAGGAAGAATATGTCTGAAAATGTTTTATCCGATGAAACTTAGATATTTTTTAAGTAAGTAAAAATGTATTACTGTAGATGAAAAACAAATAATCCAGAATAAAAGGGTGTCAACGGGAATCGGAAGTTATATGAATATTCTATTTACGAAATGTAATGTGCTTTAATTTTCTTTTCGTGTGAAATTGTAATTCTATTATGATTACTTAAAGAAATATAATGGAAATATGATGCATTTAATAATGATTTTAATTAAATGAATGGTTGACAAAAGTTAAAAGATCTAACAGGATCAAGTCATTAAACGGCTTTAGATGAAGTTTTTTGTCATTCGAAAATTTGCATCATTAAAGGATTCCTTAATCCGAATCTTCAGAAATATAAAATTGCATCTACGTTAAATAAGTTCTCTTCTTTAGATGAAATTAATTTTTTATTGAAAAAGATTTTTACATTTTATTTTTAACTCTCTTTCTCGGCTGATATTAAACACTGGGGTTTTCATTACTGAAATATGGGGGGAATCTGAGCGAGAAATGTGATTAAATTTTTCATTTCTACCCTAACTTTCTGCAACCATTGCTCATCTGGCAGGGCGCAAAAAATATTCGTCCAGCTGTTCCCCAGAAATTGAAAGCTGGCTACCGCTGGGTGCAACTAACTCGAAATGTATCAATTTTCTCTTTGCTGATATAAGACAAGTTAAATTTTTATGCTAGTTTTACCCGTTTTTCGGGCCAAATTTTGAGATATTTTCTTTTATATCCTTTTACTTTTATTATAAACATTGAAAAATTATTGCTTACCACATTGAAAATAATAATTAAAAGTTACATAAAACCCCAAGTTTTTAGAGTGATGAAAGTTCCATTCGAAAATAACTTGAAAATACCGATGTTTACTTGAAATACAAAACTCGAGATGGAAAAAATTGGAAAATTTACGTCGCAACTCTGTCAATGTATTCTTTAATTACCTTAAGCTGTCTGGATTTCTGAAATATATCTTTTATGAATACATATCGTTCGCCAATGTAATATTAATTAAATATCACTTTAGGACGTACTAACATGCATATTTCACAGTAACAAACACTCAAAGCAAAAGAAATATTGTTTCTTGAGTAATATTTTAGAAGAACTTCATAAAACGATGATTTAAGGAAGTGAAAAAATATGAAGATTTTTGTGTTACTACATGAAATAAAAGTAGGATCGTAAAAGCGGTCTAGCTACGAAAAGTGGATAAATAAGGAGAGGATGCGGAGGAAATATATAAAGCAGCCGTAGATGGATGACTGGGTGGGCCGAGGATGAAAACTGTTCAAGGAAATCTGGGGGTATGGAATGGGAAATTTGGGAGTAACGGATATGTTATCTTGAAGGCCTAGGGGGGGGGGAATCAAGAAATTATTTCTACCGACGGCGCCAGAAAAAAGATAACACGTATGATATAGTAATTTTGTAAAGCTATAAATAGGACTTATTTTTAGAACAAATGATTCTGTGCATAAGATTGTGGATTCAATTAAAGATTTTAATTAATACTGTAATCTCTCGATAAGAATTACTGAACTATCATGAAAGCTGTAAGAAATGGATTCTTATCGAATAAAAACTATCATGAAAGCTGTAAGAAATGGATTCTTATCGAATAAAAGCATATAGAATTATATTTTAAACTGGTCAACTTAGGTAATCCCTGATATAATAAAAGCCTTTGTGTTATTATTTCACGATGATGTCGTTAAGGGATATTATTATTATTGCCATTTTTATGATAAGATGGATAACAAATCGGATTTAGATATGGGACAACATTACTTGTTTACCTAAATAGCCAATTTGTGATTACCTGACATGTGCAGATTAAAGTTAATCCGTGATTACTATATTTGTGTATTGGTTAGAAGCATGTCAACAGCATAGTTATTAACATAAGTTGTAAAGAAAGAAATAACTGACGTATTTGCATATTAAATTATAAAGCATTTCCGAATTGTTGTATTAGAATACTTAATTTTATTTTATAAAAAAATTGGCATTTTGGTTACTTGTGTTGCAGTTTGAAAAAAAAAACTCTCTTCTGCGATTTATTAATTTGGTAATCGGGAGTCTAAATGAACAGTGCAAATAAAAGTAATCGAATTTGAAAAAGAGAAATACCTACACATGTTGAGAATATAATTGTTTTCATAAGATTAATTTAATGCTAAGAATGAATGTTCTTACTCCTAATCATCCTGTTAATAATTCATTCCTTACTCAAAGAACAAGTTAACTAATTTGAAGCACTTATATGCACTGACCAGCTAAGGAACGACGATAAAAACTCAATGATTAAGCGTAAAAATGTTTCAAGGGAACTGTATTCGATACGCTGTTTAGAAGCAGTCGCGCGTTCAGGTCCGCTTTTGAAGAAAATGGAACGGTTTTTCAACAAAAGGGTACCCTCCCTTTTTCAACCGGACGAGAGATTGCTCCATTTACGCCCCTCCCAGTACTTCCTCTCCAACCACTATCGAAGGCACCCGCGGACCATCTCTTCCTCCCTGTCTTTCCCCTCTTCTCCTTTCGAGACATGCCTGAAGGAGCCTGCGGTCAGCGCCACTCTTTCCATTCTTCGCTCTCAGCTCACCTATCTCCCCCCCCCACCCTCTCCGGTTCCCTCAACCCTTTCTATCAACCCACCTCCCCCCCCTCCCCCCATTCACCCTCTCCACCTTTTCGGTCGCCGTCCTGGCGGAAGGGAGCCTCCGAGGTGGCGTCTTCAGTCGTCCCTCATCCTCCCCTCACTCCTCCTCTCCTACCCCGACTTCCCTCCAGGAGCGTCGCGGCGCCTGGCATCGGTGCGAGGGCGGGGCGTCCGGAAAGCCTCAGGAAACTCTGAGAATTTCTTCCTCCCTGGATCCCACCCTTATAGCCTCGCGTTGCGGGGGGAGGACTCGTCACCATGGCGACGTTGTCACCAACACGCACACCAACGATCGTGCACTCGCACAACCACACGCGCACACACGCACAGAGAGACAGAGGCACACACGCGGTAGAGGGCAAACAGCCCTCTCTCATCGGAACAAAAACCACGCGCAAAGTTTGACGACGCCGAGAGAATCTCTCGATTCGTTCTCCTCTCCCCCTCCCTCTCTCCATCCAACTCTCGCTCCACCCACTCACCCAACTCCTTCCTCCCTCCTTATACTTCCCCAATCCTACATTCCAGAACTCTCCCTTACATAACCACTCTCTCTATTTTACAATATCTCCCTCATTCTCAGCGGACCCTTATCCGAGGGAGAGAGAGAGAGAGAGAGGAAGAGCTGGAACGCCACACGCGAGAAGCAATTATTTTCCTTCCTCCCTCGCTCGTTGACACACCTCTTTATCCATTTTTTCGCTTTACTCCGACGCTCGATTTGAGAATCGCTCCTCCCCCTTTCGGAATTGGGTGCGTATGAGTGTTTATAGGTTTCCTGGCTTACTCTTCACGCTCCGCTCTTTCGCTCCTCCTCGTCCCTCTTCTTCGTTTTCCCGCTGTCCATCTCCTTCCTTGTCAACCTCTCTCCGTCCTTCCTCAATGTGACTGATGGATGGCGCCCTTTTGAGGGATATGATCGCCCTCTGCACTAGGTGAGAAAGGATGGCGCCCACTAACAACTTGCCTCGGCCTGAGAAATAATTTTCCCCCCAGCAGGATGGGGTCCTTCAATCGGGATAACGGCATCTAATAAAATCAGGAGCTGTAGAAGTTAATATCGCCCTTTATTATAAGTCAATTAACTTGGCGCTCTAATTGAATTTGTGTGAGTAAGCGAAATTGTATCTTAACGTTGGAAAGTATTTTTAATTGGAATGGGCATTTACTGGAGTAAATTAAAACAGGTATTAATGAAAGTGCGTGCCAGTTTAAGTATTTAAGATTTTCCAATGAAGAAATGCTGTTGAGACCTTAATGAATATTATTTGGTCAATCATAACGCCATAGACAATTTTTTATTCTTGTTCTTTCCAAGGTCATTGATTTTTTCGCTGGAAATTAGTAAAGACACGAGTTAAGAATGGTAGAAAATTGATAATGGATTTCTATAGATAATATAAAAATTTATGAAATGTAAGTAATGTTTCTGAAGCGTGTCTTTTCGAGTACAATAACAGCTTCATTGAAAGTATAATAATTTAATATGATGTTATACTCATAATTAGTTGTGTCATTTTCTACATGAAACAGTCATACGAAATAAAGTCATATACAAAGTGTTTTTAAACAAAAGCAACAGTCCTTATCGCACACATGTAATATTCCAACAGAAGAATAAATATAACCGGGGATGTTCTTTCTTATCACACCATCTGTGCCTTCGCAAGATGGGATAATAAGACGGCAAGTTGGAATCACGGAAGGAAGCACGCGACGGGGCACGTTCGCCTTCTCTCCTCCATTGCTCTGACCATATCCTACTCCCTATCCCACTCCACTCCCTCCCATGTCATGCCCTTCGCATGGAGTGAGTCCGCAGTATGGTGCTTGAAACAACGACGCATCCTCAATGGACACATTAGAGGCGCCGGCCAGTCACGGTCTTTAACCTTCCGCATCTTGACCTCTGACCTCAATTTGGCACCGTGAAAACCACTTTAACGACCAAAGCGTTACTCACAAGGCCGATGCCTATCACCCCAACTCACCCGCTATCCCTATAACTATATATAGCTGTTACTCACTCGATCTTCTTCGGGATTCTGCGTTTGGCGATTTTCTGATTCTCATTCCACTCTCTCCTTTTATCTTTTCTTTCCCTTTTTCCTCTCTCTCTAACCTCCTTCATACCCATTTTTCCTTCTTTTATCACATTATTTCCCATACGCCAAGGTCCCTCTTTATCTGAGAGTTGCTTTGAACGGCAGGGGAAAAAACCTTTGGCTTTCGTTTCCTGTTAGGATATAAGCTGAAACGGCCTCTTTCATCAAAGCAATCTCTTTTTCACCTTTTCCTTCCGTGCCTCCGACTCCCCCACTCCCCCCTCGCTATCCTCGTCTCTCCATCTACAAACCGACACTCGCATCAACTCTTTTTCCTCGCTCTACATTTATTTCTCTACCTTCTTCTCCTCTAACATCATCGCGACTTCTTTTTTCGTATTTCTTATATATTAAAGCTTTCCCCCACGAGATATTAAGCGATCTGAAGGCATTTAAAAACTTTTGGAATATCCGAGGAAATTAAGGTTTTAAAAATTTACTGGAAGAAGCTTTCCATCAAAGAATTTAAGAAAGGTTTATGCGTGTACTCAGCCAACGAAAGCTTAAATCGAAAACTTATACAAAATTCTAATGGAAGAAGATCTAATTTTATTGGTTTAAAATACCTACAATATTCATATAACTTATATAAAACTTGACCTTAAATCACGAATTCTATGAAATAATTTTAATAGCTTCTTAACAAAAATAATTAATTAACGTATATGTCGATTCTATATTAATTCAAATGATCGCAAAACGATTCCTAATAAAACGAGTTATTCTGAAAGAATTATAGGGGTTTTTGTGTGAAATAAAAGGGTTTTGTACATGTATGCGTTTAAAAAGTTATCCATACACATCGAACAAACGGAATTAAATCGGGGAATAGCAAAGGAAAACCTACACTCTTTAGAAATAAAAATTAGAAAATTAATGTCGACGCGTTTTCCGATAAAAATTCGGGTCGAACTTCAAATGATACAATTAAGTTCATAAAGGATAAAATTTTATTTTTTATCTATTCGAAAATTTAAGTCGATTACATTTTCTCACGCGGAATCATCCTGGCTAAAATATAATCAGCAAATTTAAATATGAATTTTTTATTTAAAATTTAATATAATAAAAATATTCCACGGTGTGACTTGGAAGATTCGGGATACATTTTTAGAAACACCGCTAAAATTGTGACTTGCGTATCTTTCAATATTATGTAATCTCCAAGCGTTTTTTCATTGTCTCAATAGTTGCTTCATACACAAAAAATTATCACCGAAACTTTAATTCAGTCTACCGAATCAAAACGCTTCTTATGATGGAAAGAACTGGAAACTTTGAATTTAATGCAGCATTCAAAGCTAGTATTAATAGAGAAGACCCATTTACCATATTGCTTTTGTGGAAACGAGATTATAAAACATTCTGCTAGGTATGGTACATAATTCTAGCTCCAATAAAACAGAAGACAAATTAGATTTTCTGCATTAATGAAACATTAAATTTTTATAATAGAAATAGAGTTTCCTTCCGCATTTTACTTATTCGTATCTTTCCTCATTAATGCACAATTAAACATATATGTAATTGATAGTATAACCATATAGACCCCGCAGTAATTTTATAAGTTCTACCTCCTTACAAAACTACATTTCAATATTTAAAATCGAATTAAAATCTAGAAAATACACGAAACAGACCATTAAGAAATATTACTCTCTGCTAGTTACGCACAATTCCAAGCCAGGAAACGAATCAGACGCTGAGGCGAAAATTTAATGGAGATATGCATAAAAGAAGTATTAAGGCATAAATGGACGAAATAAATTACGTAGTTATAGGTTTTTAACTAACGCGTTTTCTCCCCCAATAGGAGTCAAAGAATACATTTTCTAATAATCAGAATCTAGAAAAGAATACTGCCTAGAGTCTGCGAATAAACACTGATGAGAGCTGATTTTTAGCTAACATCCACATCTGTTTATCCAATCTTTTTATTGCTATTGAGGAGACACTGATTTTCAATTTAATTTCATAAGACGAACGTGATAATTCTTTCCTGAACCTGATATTTCGAATGCTCTGCTTAATGAATGTCAATATAACAAAAAAATAAACGATGAGGTCTCATTACAACTATAGTATGGGTCGGAAATAGCGTATTTGCTCGACCATAGGAGTACCAACAATGGAATTCTCTAAATACACGATATGTAAGGGCAAGGATTCCCTTGTGAAAATTATTATCTCTAAAGTTAAAAAAATTGGCGTATATGGACGTAAATTGTGAATAATTCTTGAGAATAAAGGTTTTCAAAGATTATCTAGATTTGCATCCAATAGAGTCATTGATGGGAAATATTCCTACCCAGTTAAAGTCGCATCATGTGTTCCACAAGGAAGTGTCATAGATCCACTACTATTCCTAATATATACAAACGATATCTGCTCGGTAGTTCTCTGCAAAATCAGGCTTTTCGTAGATGACACCATCTTATATTAGGAGATAAAGAGTCAGGATGACCAAAAATCGCTCCAGGAAGATTTAAACGCCTTTTCAGCATGTTGTCGAGATTAGCAAATCGAAATTAATTACGGCAAATGTTTCCTTTTGAGTTTCTGGAAGGGCAAGAACAATGAATTAGACCTGGAGCACAGAATTGATAGATCGAATATCCAATCTGCGAAATACGTTAAATGTTTAGGAGTCATCATTTGTCGTGATCTATCGTGGAATATGGACATTCGAAGGATCATAGGCGCAGCCAATAAGAAATAGGGCTTCGTAGGTTGAATAGTAAGAAGTAGCACAGAACAGGTATGAGAAACGAGTTATTTATCATTGGTCAGATCTCAGGTCGAATACGCTTCCAGCATGTGGGATCCGTACGAAAAGGGACAAATACTTGAGTTAGAAAGAATCCAACGCAGAGCAGCCAGATTCGTAAAGCAAAAATATGAGCAAAAATTAAGCGTCACATCACTCTTGAAGGAGTTGAATTGGATATCGCTAGAGGACCGCAGAATTAGCGCTAGGTTTAGGCTTATGTAAAAATGTAGGTCGGAAGTTCTATTAGAGGCGTCAAGAATATTAGAGGTACCTACGGCTACTGATTTTCGTATCCGCACCCGAACCGCACCCGCAGGCTATATATCCGAATCCGACCAGCACCCGCAAAAAGTTAGGCAGAATGCGAACCGCAACTTTTCTTGCAGATATCCGCGGGTCAGGTCGGATAAAATGCGGATATTCAGATCTCTCGGCACGATCATGAGAATAAAATACGAAAGATCGACTGTAGGACCGAGCGATATCATGGTTCGTTTTACCGAAGGACCATCGGGATCATAACAGAAAAGTGATTCCCGCTAGAGAAGTTATTAGGTAGGCTTTGGTGCGCTGCACCCCCTGCCACCCACCAATCTGGTGACTTTCAGGGTATTATGTAGATGTAAGAGGCGTATTAAACGGGTTGCACACAGGATATTACAGGCGAATATCGTTGTGATTATTATTGAGGAAAGAAATCTATCTAATTACTAGTGTGTCTGTAAAAAATAACCGGACATGAATTTGTATCCTCTCGAGTTAAATCATAATGTACTCTTTCGTACGTATATTAGGATCGAAACAACGATGGATGCTTCAGTTTTAACAACAACAAGGTTGCCAGGGCAGCAAACGGTTAAAAGGCTAATTCACTCCAAAATATGTGATTTAAACGACAAATTTGAGCAATTTCGAATCGATAACAAAATTTTCTTTCTTCTTTAAAACAGTCCAGGTCTGAAGATCATTAGACATTTTTTCTAATTTTAATTAGCAAAAGCATTAAAGCCTGGCCGTCGAAAACTTTCCTTTTAAGTGTTATCGTAAAGGAAACCAATTACATCTTGGAATCAAACCCGGGTCTTTTTCGAGAATTTTCGTCATTGACCTTTAATACGTGATTGAAGCATTTCTGTCAAATTACAACCGGGTTGTTTGTTAAAACACGTTAAAATGCGTTACGTAGAGTGATAAAATAAGCTTTTTATATTGAGAGATGAGGGATTAAAACCTTTAAAACACAATAAGGTAACGCTACCGCCAAATTAAAAACATTTACACTATATGAATAATGATTTAATTTGGTTGGTGTCACCATTTATCACCCTGCAAATTTATAAAGAATGCTTGCGTAACTTTGGAGATGGCAACAGCTTATGTGAATTTCGGTATTCATCTCGTATGCGGTCTAGAGCCGAAATCAACATGCAGTATGCGGTCTACGGGAAATTATATCTCGTTTGACTGTTGCGCCGCAAAATGAGAGGATATAACACTGAAAGGATATATTAACGAGCCTTCGGCTCGCTTTGTTGTAATGGGTAGTCGTCTCCGGGCGCTACCGCGCCCTTCGCCTCGCCCGGAACCAAAGAAACCCTCCACATTGTCCGGAGATTGGGCTTGTAAATGTCGAGACCGGCCAATCAGTTTCTGTTAATGCAAACAGTTTATAGAAGCTAAATATTATTCAATTAAATATATTATGTTTAAAATATTGGGTTTATTAAATTTAATTTTGACGTATTTTTGGATTTACGACATTTTATTTTAAAAACAACATTAACAGAAACTGATTGGCCAGTCTCGACATTTACAAACCCAATCTCCGGACAATGTGGAGGGTTTCTTTGTTTCCGGGCGAGGCGAAGGGCGCGGTAGCGCCCGGAGACGACTACCCATTACAACAAAGCGAGCCGAAGGCTCGTCGATATATCCTCTCAATTTGCGGCACAACAGTCAAGAGGATATACTGTTGTAGACCGCAAACAACCTGTAGACCGCATATGACATCAATACCTGAATTTCTTATGAGCAAATTTTATAGATATTTCGCCAACGACTCTATATTTGTATGTATCTTTTAGTAGTAAAATATTGTATAGGAAAATAACTAAGCGTTATATTTTTAACTAGTGTAATGCCCGTTGATATCAACGGAAGAATTATAGATAGATATATAGATTATTATTATTTTCATTTAAAATAATTAATATCCCACTTTCACATATGAAATATTTTGTCCTATACAACATATCTAGTGAATATTCTGTTGTTGACGGGCTATCTTTAGTTAAACTTAAAATAGTTGCCTCTCTTTCCCTCCCTTTCCCCCTCTTTCACACCCTCTCTCCCTTTCCCACTCTCTATCTCCCACCCCCTCCTGATTTGTCCCCCTCCCCCTCTCTCTTCTCTCCCTCTTTTCCCCTCCCCACTCTACTTCCCTCTCTCCCCCTCCCTCTCGCTCCCCCCTCTACCACTCTCTTCTCCCCCTCTCTCTCGTATTAAAAGCATCAAAGCACGCTTACATCTATAAGGATTGATACAACAATAGGATTTTGAGGTCTAACAATATAATTGGTAGCCAAGGCAACATTCCGTTAAAATGGCAATATTTCCACAAAATATGTGAATTAAACGTATAACATGAGAGAATTCGAATAGTATGCGGAAAAAGATGAGCAGAATGAGAAACTTTGTAATTTTTTCTTCAAAATGGTTCAGATCCGAAGATTCCTTCTAATTTTAATTTCCAAAACAATAAAAGCCTGTATATAAAAAAATTGATTTTTACGTTACCTTACGGAAAATGGAAATGTCTTCCTTGGAGTCGAACCCAGGACTTTTTTGGAGATTTATTTTAGTCATTACCTTAAAATATGTTAATCAAGCATCCTTGCCAAATTTCAATCTTCTACCTATGCGTGAAGTTTGTTAAAACGCTCTATATCGGCCATCGTGAAAGCGTGACCAACCAACAGACCTGGGCTATTATAGTATTAAATACCCCTTTTTATATGAATCTTAAATATATCATACACAACTAAAAGGAAAAATAAACGTGAAAAATTTCGTATAGTTTTAGGAAGTGAATTTGTATTGACACTTGCAATAATTTTTAAATAGTGCTCTTAAATGAAGTTCATTTTTCTTTACCCTCTTGTCTCCCTCTTATTCTAATGCTCCTTTTCTGCCCACCTTTCATCGAAGAACACGAGTAATTCATGGGATGAGCGCCTGGATGTGGATGGCCGAGGTGGAGAGTAAATAGGGAAACAAAAGAGTATTTCCATCTGTTTCGATGGCAATGACTTTATGGCGGCATCTTCGTAAGTTTATATTGATGTGAATTCATCTTCATCTTAGAGCAGGTAAAGCGAACATAGCGGTGAATATCTTTCAGTGTATTTACTTCTTAACGCATGCTTATCAAAAATTAAGGATAAATGCGTGAAAATATTTATCAGCTCGACTACAAATTAAAATAATGTGCGATATTTCTAACTAAGCAGTTTTTATTTCCAAATGCTACTTTAACCTAAAATTTATATATTTACTCGTAAAAGAAGGATTGTAGGGGCCAAATGAGTGTTATGAAGTGACTGTGAATGCGTCTGCTAGGACGGAAAAGGTGTAACGAAGGCAGGAAGTTTTCCCCTGCCTCAGGGCGATCCTTTCTGATTTCAAATTCGGACAAACGGGAAGTACAATCTTCCGGAACTCAGGTCTGCCCTTCGGCACAACGCTAGGGGCTGATGCAATGAGCCATATGGCGAATATCCGTGGGAACTTAACTCAGAGATTTCTGAGGAAATAGAGGAGAAAAGAAAAGTATATAAAAGGAGAGAGTAAAGGGAAAACCGAGTGAATCGGACAAGAATGGTTGTAAAGGTGCAATAAAATAACGGACATAGCCAAAACGGTGTATATGAACTACATGAGAAAAATAATAGGTACATCAAGAAGAGGGATGGTTTACAGTTCAACTGAAATGGTAGAAAACGAAAGCATGCATGTATAGAGAAAGAGAAGTGTGGTGATAAGTGACAATAAGGTATGAGAAGCGAAACAGAAAAAGAAAGAGTAAATCTATGCATAGAATAGAGATGGTGAATTACAAAAGGCAGGAGTTATTCCTAAGAGGAGAGGGAGAGTTTCCTTTGATTGGCTCCCTTCACTCTTCTTTCTCGTCTTATCCTTTTAGTTTGAGGAATGCCTCGAGGACATTTCGCCAGTTCCTCATTGGGATTCCCAGCTTGACTCGGTGGGTCCGCCCCGCGCCGGAACTATACGGAGCATCTCGGTCTTTCCGGTTGTCATCGCTACGCAGAACTAACAAATTCCTCGTTCTTGACCTCTTAGTTCGCCTTCGTTTCGTTGGAGGAAGTTCCCTTCATGCAAGAGAAGCAAATCCCGTTAAAGGATATTCTCATTGCAGCCGAACTCAAGACGCATAACACGGACGTGCTATAGTAAGAGGAAGGATAAAGCGAGGAGGCACTTAAAGAGATACGACTAACTTTGGCGTTTAAGAAGTGCATGTGGGAATTTTAATGAAGCAGTGTATATGGTTATATATAAAATATGTGCGCATACCTACCAAGGGAGCTGGTTAATATAGATTTGTTCTTCCATTATTACTACCTCACAGTTTAGTCCGCTTTCTCTTCATAAACGATCAGGAGAGTGAAGCGTAACTTTATCTAAACACTGTAGGAACGAAAATCACAAAAAGAGATTCAGAAGAAAAAGCCAGAAAATATATTTGTAACAAGGGAAAAATTATGCTATTTAATATATTATGGCAGATAATGTCTGATCAGTGTTCACAACTGCATTATTAAGTTGAATCATGGAGAATATTTTGCAACGAAGTCACTCTGTTAATGTAGTTTCATAACTTTAAAATAAAGGTAGCGTTTCGAACAACTTCTATGAGTATGTCTTAACCCTAATTTGTTCTTAAATACATCAAAGAAAACTGATTATCCACAATGAAGTGAATAGAATACAGACACCAACGATGAAGTAACTCAAATAATATACCACAAATGGACACCAAAGTTTTTTTTCAAGCCATCCACTGCATTGTAACATTACATTAAATAGGAACTGATCCTCGCTTACATTTCGATAACGGGAAAATTTTCATCAAACATTTCATGAAGTAATTAATTCGTGAGCTGCGCTCTATTATCTTAATTAATCTCGAGTGTTACATAATTCCAACCTTCGAAAAAATTTCTTGCACGCTCAGCCGAAGAGATTGCTGGGCCGGCAGTTTTTTCGGAAAATATAATGCGCTCCTTTCGCTTCTGCTCCCCCTCCACCCCTCTCTCCCCTTCCCCTATCTCACTCCCCCTCCCCTCTCTCACTCCCTCTCCCCTCTCTCTCCTCCTCCCCTCTCTCCCCTCTCTCCCCTTCCCCCCTCTCTCCAACTCAACCCAACCCACGCTTCTCCGTCGCCGGCGTCCTCCATTCCTCGGATCTCATTAATTAGTCGCCTCCTCGAGGAATCGAGAACGATTTAAAGAGCGCGTAAGGAGCAGAACATAGACATTTCCGAAGCTCGATCGATCAATGAAAATTAGATAAAATGAGCGCGCACGTGATAGGATATCCGACTATATACTTGTTAAAACATTCCACGGTGCTCATAAGGCTCCCAAGTCGGACGAGTAAAGGTTCTGTTTTTATTGTGTCCGCAATAAAACAGTAGATAACGACTATTCAATCTTAACGACAGGTTAATATTTTACAAAAAACATTCACGAACATAATTTCCTTGAATCGAAGACCAAGACAAAACTGGATGGAAAAAATACAATTACTCCATAAAATCCTGATATCGTAAGTAAATATAGAGTTTTTAATAGTCAAATGCAGCTTCCAATTTATCGAAGAGGATAACAATAAATCCCAGCAATTAAAGAGAGAAAACGAGAAGCAAAAATCATTCCAGGAAGCTTCATAATGACTGATTATTGGGAAGACAGCAGACAGCCATGAAAGTTAAGCAAATCCATCAACATCCATTGACTACGGTTTATTATATGATTTTCGATATATCCCATCAATAGTATTATTAATCCCTCAGATTAAGAACTTCTATTCCTCATATTTCAGATGTATAACTATCTTACTAATGCTAAAAATTGATAAAGTCATACTTCTGAACATCAAAGATCCGACTTTGTTTAACTGGCACGTTATACTCGACGCATGGAGCGATAAATGAGCAGAAGGGAGCAACAAATTCGCTCTTAAGACAGCCGTAAATCAACCTCCCATCCCTTCCTCTTACCCGGGCTTTAAGTATGCAACTCTTTCCTACACACTCCGAAACAGTCTATATCTCCTCGTGGGATCTCGACTTTTACGGCCCACGCCGGTCCGTCCAAGGGGGGGAGGGGAGGGGAGGCAGTGGCAGTGGCAGTAACGGAGCGAATAGTGGGAAGATCCTATACTCAAGAGGATAAGACGAATGATAGGGTGAGAGAGAGAGAAGGGTGGAGAAATACGAGATATTACCGAACACCACTTCACGATAGGATGCATAGGACTCGTGGCGCAACCGACTTAAACAACAAAGATAGTTAATCCAACGTCCACGAGAAGGGTCAATTTTTAGGCGCGTTTCGCTTCCAACGTGGGCGCCTATTGTCGTCGGTCTGTCTGTCCGTCCGTCCGCATGTTCGTTCTACCTAACGGATTTTCATGAAATTTGGTATTAAGGACTTACAATCAAATATAATAAGAAAATCGCAAAAATGAATCACGTACGCCAAACAGGGGTACCACTTTACTGATGACAAAAAATGAACTTTCCGTCATATCTCGTAAATTATTGCTCATATCAAAATATTTTTAAATGAAACTTGTAGAACTGGTAAATTAGAGTATTTTTATCATAGGAGTAGCCGTTAGCAATAAAATCAAACAAGAATGTCTTAATTCGAGTTGAACAAGAAAATTTCTTGTATGGTCACTTAGCCATTGTTGCTAACATAATCTCACAAACAAACGTTTAATTTCTTTACGTGTGCATGCAATATTTTTAAAAAGGAAGAAAATGGCTTATTTATGATGAAGAAAGAAATTCAAAACGCTATTTCCCTTACGTACAGGTATATCATTTCTATCTAATACTCCTTTGCACGAAACGCGCCCATTTGTGTTACGCTGTACACTTTCGTAACTTAAGTTGCGGAGGGAGGGAAAGTGAGAAGAGCATAGTAGAGTGTGGTGGAGCCACTAAGCTGCCTTGTCTCAATTTTTCCACCGACCTCTCCCCACTCCATTCTCCTTCCACACTCAGAGACTCGCATCCGGAAGCTCCAACTCTTGATTCCCGGTATTTCCCCTCCCCACTCCATCTCCCCTTCTTTCTCCCATTTCCCTCGTTCTCTCTCCTCTAACCCTTTTCCTCCCTCCTGTCCTCTCTCTCTCTCCCGGAGATTGTGCCTCCATCAGTCAAGTTCACGCTCCCTCCTCCGACTCTCCTCCTTCAACCCATCCCCTCCGTGCCCACCCGTACTCCATCTCGCACTCCCTCACTCTGATCCCCTTCTGCTCGCGTGTCTCTCTTCCTCTCTTCATCTCTCTCTCTCTGTGATCCCCTTATTCATCTTATCTCTTTCTGTCTCTCTTAGCATTCTTTCGTCTATCAATCTTCCTTTCTTCTACACCTTTCTCGCACTCTAATGCTCCAGGGTCTCACGTCAAAGGTACAGCAAGAGAGGAAAAACTCTCACAAATGGCAACATTTGTTATAAAACATTAATAAAAATACCACGATTGCGATGTAGGTATATTTGAAGGAGCAAACTCATAAAATGTTTATCGAGGAGCTAGTTTGACGGAGTTTAGGTTAGTGTTGTGTCGTCGGTTGAATACTACACATGGTTTCATGATCTCAAAAACGGAAATGTGTCATTTTGGAAAGCTGCATTCAAATTAACAATAAAAGTAATACAATATCATTTAAAATAAATAATGTAATTGGTATAGCTCTGCATACAAATAAAATAAAAATTAAACCACATTTTGCACGTTCGACCGATCGTTTAGATATTCCAATTCAAAACAACGCGTATATTTTTGGACAAACTTTCCAAATGAGGAATTCCAAAACTGCTCACCCTACGCATAAATTCGAAAGAACATTCGTATTGAATTCGATATTCTTTCGACCTTTGAGTATGTATCTCGGCTTTCGGCTATTAACATGGCATTTTTGAATAAAATATGAACCCAAAAAAAGAATTTGCCTTTTCTCTCCCCACTCGCTTTTGAAATGAATGTAAACTCTCTGCGCCAATAAACTTATAATATGTATTATCACAATGGAACCTAAATGGTCGCTTAAAGCACATTGAATAAAAATATATAAATCTGATAAATCCAATTTAATATGGGATGTGGTGCATGAAACTGATGATAATAAGTTACCAGCAGCTACGCATATATACTACTATACTTTATTTCAGTCATTGCTTTAGTATATCAATATCAATATCAATCCGCTCGTTACAGGAATAAAGAAAAAATAAAATCCAATATTCCCCTTTGGCTGCTCTATTAAGTTTAACATAATGGAATTATTTTACCTTCCATTCATTTTTAGGCATTAAAAGTATATCTCCGATAAAAAATACAAATGTATGATTCCGTTCATATTTTTTCTACCTTTCAGTAGGTTTCTTGTTCACCCAGCCCAATCTGTTCAACCCTAGGCTTTTATCTTCATATTTTCTTATTCATCCCCTTCTTTTAATACAACTAATATTCCTTTCCTCTTCCTACGTCTTTGCCTCTTTCCTAGCATCCCCGATTTATTTTCTTTCCTTTAATACACTAATTATTTTTCCACATTGTATTTATAACTTTCTCCTTGGTTTCTCTCAGTCCAACTAGCTTTCCCCAGTCACTCCCATCCCATACGACTCTAATCTGCTGGCATCATCTTTCATCATTGTCCATGTGCCATACCTTTATAATGCTACACTCTATTTCAGAGCTTTCACTAACATCTTTTACCGCTTTTTTCCAAATAAAATCGCTTATGTATTGGTTAGTGTGTCCCGCTAAAACGTACTAGCTGCTACAAATGGAGGTAACCAACAATACATCGCATAACAGTCGCCTTATCTACGAGTAATTTGCTCTGAAATTATACCCTCACTTGTTTTATATCATTATTCAGACTTATTGACAACATTTCTCATCACCTTATCAATGACTCCTTCGTTTTGTTATTCTTGTCCTGAAATCCTTTTTCGGTATTCTTGTCGTATGCGGTCTATGATAACCCGGACCCCTTTCGAAAAATAATTTTTATAAATACGGAAAAAATATCATTTTAATTGTGTTTTAATTTTTCAAAACAACATTAACAGAAACTGATTGGCCGGTCTCGACATTTACAAACCCAATCACCGGACAACGGGGAGGGATAGTTTGGTTCCGGGCGAGGCGAAGGGCGCGGTAGCGCCCGGAGACGACTACCCATTAAAACAAAGCAAGCCTAAGCCTTTCAATGTTATATCCTCTCAATTTGCGGCGCAACAGTCAAACGAGATATAATTCATCTGTCGCAAATGGAGAGGATATTGGCGAGCCTTCGGCTCGCTTTGTTTTTATATCAGTTGTCGTCTCCGGGCGCTACCACGCCCTTCGCCTCGCCCGGAACCAAACTATCCCTCCCCGTTGTCCGGTGATTGGGTTTGTAAATGTCTAGACCGGCCAATCAGTTTCTGTTAATTTTGTTTTGAAAAATTAAAACACAATTTCAATTATATTTGTTCCCATGAAACCACTTTAGATATTACTGTCGTATGCAGGATAGCATAGACCGCATACGACAAGAATACCCCTTTTTCTTCATCCATCCTGAATCAGGATACTACCTAAATATGTAAAATATTCCACCTTTTCCAGCCTTCTCCCATCCAATGTAACACTGATCTGTATTTCCTCGCTCTTGGTAAATCTCGTGAATTCAGTTTCCGTCATATAAATTTTGATTCCGAATGCCTTTGCCTGCTCGTTTAAGAAAACGAGCGTTGTAGAAAAATCTTATATAAAAATGAATGTTTAAATTATTGCAGGATACTGACAATGAGTCACGCTTTGAATATTTGTGAGATACTATTTGCAATCGAAGAATGAAAAAAACAATATGTCTCATTTTGGTACGAATGAAAACAATGCATAGGGATTGATGGAATGCATGATCCGAAGATCCGTATGCGACAGACATAAGCTGTAATAATGGGAAAAGGGGAAACAGGTGAAAAAATCTGCAATGACAGCGAATCGAACCCGGGTCTTCCATTTGCTCGGCGGATGTTCTACCACCAAACTGCCGTAGCAGACAAATTCTCATGTTTCAGAACGGAAATATTTTCTTTGATTAGGATCGGGCTAGCTATGCTAGTATCAATCAGCCCCAACGGATGTCCTCAATGAGATACATAAAAAAACCCCTACCCTCTCAAATGGTGAGAATGCCATGATATAAATTGATGGAAAGGATGATTCGAAGATCCTTATGCGACAGGCATAAGCTGAAATGATGGGAGATGTGGAAACAGGTGAATAAATCTGCTATGGTTCGGTCATTTCTTCACCTGTTAAGGGTTAAATGTAAGAAGGGACTTCACAGTCTCAATTTCGCCCTAAATAAAGTCGTTTGTCTGTCTGTCATTTCTTCACCTGTTTCCCCAATTTTCAATGCATAGGGATTTTGAACATTATGACTCTTTCATATCTGTTCTCTTTAAATGAATCGAAACTGCCCCAATTAAAAAATATATAACACGTGTATTTAATCGAGTGTAATCTCTCTAGAAATGTAAATATTCGCAGATATTTTTAGGAATTTGAATGTCGAAACATTGTTTTTGGAGCGATATACATCAATACAGAGTTAATATTCTACTAAAGGAAGACACTTGCTAACATTGAGTGGCTGCATATGTAATGTGACATTTGAAAACTTTTAATACAGAAACTGCGTAATGATTGAAATATTTTCATTGATTTAAAAACAAAAAAACATTTAAAAAATCATACCTCACGATATATTCAACCTATCTAAAACAAAAGACAAATCTAGACCTAAAATAATTTCGTAGAAAAAAGGAAAACTATTAAAAATGGTATTATGCGATCTACTGATTTCAAAATATAATAATCCACCATAAAACTACTTTTATTGAAGTAGTAATTAAACTTTCGCGTTTTATTTCCATTTATGAAGTATTCTAATAAGAAACATCCCTGAAATTTTGAAAATACGGTATCTGGTTTTTGGTAATACTAAGAACAGTAAAATACGCAGATGATCAAGTACTTCTAACAAGAAAGGAAAAGGAACCCCAGAAAATGAAAAATAGACTAGTAATAACAGGTAAAAAATATGGAATGGATATAAATACAGATCCATGGTCATACGAATATGGGGCAAAGAAGGAAACATGAATATGAGTATTGAAGGAAAAATCCATTAGAACAACCTTGGAAGCATCATAACGAGAGAGGCAAAGTATACCGATGAAATCAAGACTAGAAAAGCGAAAGGAAAAGCCGCGTTCAGGCCGCGTTCAGAAGAAAGAAACTCCTACTAAATGGGGAATAGAAAAGAGAATATTTGCAAGTTCAATAAAAGCTATGTATGGAACATAGCTTTGTATGGAGCAGAAACATGGACACTAAGGAAAAATTATATAAAATACTTGGAAAACATCGAAATGTGGACATGGAGAAGAATGCTGAAGATATAAAAAACAGATAGGATGAAAAACTGGGAAGTACTAAGAAGAATAGGAGGGAAGCCAATGATTATACAGATCATAAGAAAGAGGAAGGCGACCTTGATTGAGAGAGAGAGAAGAGAGAGCATGATTAAAGACGTGTTGGAAGAAAAACTGATAGTTTCAGTTGATAGTCAACTTGAAATGAAAAGAGACATATCAAGGCATGAAGAAGACTGCGGAAATAGTATGTTGAGAATTAGGTTCACGGACCTGTCTACGGACATAATAACTAAGATAATGATGAGAATTTTATAAAAGGAGCGGTCGGCTACATAATCAAAGGTAATCACCAATATTTCATCGATCAAAGAATAATTAATAGATTCATTATTTAATTTACACTTCACTAAAAGCTATAATTAATGCATGAAACTGAGTATGATATGAAATTTTATAAATAAATGATTATATGTCGGAGAAACCGATTTTTTATTATTTAAAATTCGTATGCCTGATTACTCACTGCAAATAATTTCCCATCATACTGCCATCTTCCAATAATTGGTGAGCTTATTATTCGGTTTTCTTAAATACCCTTAAATTACAGAGCAAAAGTCGTGAATTTAAAGTGAATGTAATAAAACAAGCAGACGCTATGCAATTCTGTTCTGAACGTTGAGTAAAACCGGTAAAAATCAATTGCAATTGACAATAACCCATTGGACTTCATTAGGATATTCTTTGTCTAAATGATTTACCATGCATATCTTCATGACCTCCTTGTACTAGCTACTGTCGTTTTAATTCTTGTCTATCGCACAAAATATGTACTTATAACGAGATTTATATCTATTTAGTTTAAAATTATTATTAGGTTAGGCAAATGACAGATTCTGCTTTTCTAAAAAGAATTAAACATTAAATAAAGCTACCTACTCCTTCAGTGAATGTTCACATAAATTTTGATTTTTGGTATATTATTTAAGTGCATTTTAATAATTCTTCCGGGGATTTGCAAATATATTCCAAAGGGATCGAGTTCGATAAAAAGTTGATTGGCTTATTTGTTTTTAGAAATGAAATTTCTACTCATTCTCGAGAAACTTTCTTATTTGAAGCTATGCTCACATAAAGTTCACTGCACCATCATTTTATAATAACAGTTTTTATTAGGGAGAAACAGAAATTCTTCCGAATGGATAGCTGCGTAGGTTAAAATTAAAATTGAGAAAATCATGAGTGAGGTATGTATTAGGGATGAAATAATACTGACAATTTTTAATACAGGTATTGGGACAGTTTTTTGCTGATACCGGTATTGAAACCGGTTTTTTCCGGAGAACAGTTTATAATCATTTATTATATTATTTTAATAATAATAATAATCCTTTACTAACGGGATAAGCCCTCTTTCTTACAAAATATCAAACGGAGTTTAAAAGCAAGATATGAGTATTTCAACAGCTAGATAAATCTGGACTTTTCAAAAACTCTCTTGCTTTCAAAATAAGGTTATAGCTAGATAACTGCCCTGTTCAGGGCGTTTTTTCCGCTCTTCAAAACGGTGACACCCACCCCGATAAGGGGTATTTTTCAACCCCGGACTAAAAAACACTTTTTTCGAAAAGAAAAGTCTTCATATTCCACAAACAATAATGGCAAAGTAAGAAGAAATGATTACACTACACAAAATAAATTTATATACCAAATTATATGTTTGATATGAAAATAATGAGTCAATTTGTGAACCTGAGTTCAAAAAATACAGCGCTTCGGGACCGAAGTGTTCAGGAACGCATTTCAGGAGGACGACACAATTTCCAATCGTTTTCTCTCATCGAACTAGGTAACATTATAAAACTCTCATACCGATCCGTCGGAGTCACTTTTCGGAAGAATCCCCTCACTTTATTTATACTCACAAAGACAACAAATACATTTTTGGTAACTTGGCACTGCTCCCACAAAGTGCACTTTTCAATACCGAAAACCCGGTATTGTAAATCACGATATCGGTATTATGTGTCTAATTCAATACCGGTATTAATTCCGGTTTTCCAATACCGATATTCATCCCTAGTATGTATGATATAGTTAATAATATACTGACTAGTTTGAAGTTTATGGGACAAAAATATGGTTTTTAAATACCAACTTCATTGTACATATAGCCATTATTTCGGCAAAGTGTAACTTTGGTCTCCAAACCGCAAACGACCAGGTTTCCTATCTCATTTTTTGGAATTTCACACGGCCGTTCCATTTCCGGCATTTTCACTCTCTCGTTGTGAAGATCCTAGATTCCATTTCCCGTCCGCCCGCACTCACCTCCAACCAGCAGAATGATAAAGCAAAACACGGGCGTTCCCAAAATTAAGCAGATTCGCGAAAAAAAAACCGATACTGCCACAGTTCCATGCTAATGCATTTTGCATCGTGATTCCGCGAGATGAGTAGTGATGAACGAATTTTCATGCACGTACATTATTCGAACATACGCCTATTTAAAATGATTAAAAAGTGCTTGTATAGCGAATTTAAGCATTTAACCCGGTTAATTAATGCATTAAAAATGGAATTTGCCTATTGTATTAATCCCTCCTTTCATTGCAATGTTACTCATAAGCATATGCACCAAAATTTAAAAATTCGATTGCAAAGTTTATATTAATGCTAGAATTAGCACAAGCTGTTCATGTTCAAAAGTAGCTCATGTCGAAATATACAATAAACTGTAAATATTAAGAGCGTCATGATGATATAAGATACTATTATAAAAATCAGAAAAATAAGTAAAAATGGGTAAAGTATAAGGTCTGAGAACGACACACGAAACTAAAATCTAGAGAGGCGTTAAATCACGTTTCACAAACCATTCAAATCTTCTTGAGCGTATCATTCCACAACCTCAAGTTTCAGAGCGAACCGATCCACGGGGTGGTTGAGGCGATGCGTATCTCGTCATCGGGAGAGTCGCCGTTCGTCCCCGGTCGGAGAGGTCACCCTTGGCGCGAGGGGAGAGAGCTTCCTCCGTCGGAGGAGGAAGCCGGCGGGGAGGGGGGGAGGGAGGGGAAGTGCAGGTGCGAAGGGGAGGGAGAGAGAGAGAGAGAGAGAAGGTCTTATCTTAGCCAAGACGACCCATCTCCTCCGTCTTCCGAATCACTCGCTATTCGGTTTCACCTCCCGCTGTTTCTCTCACCGAATCCATCACCGACTTCCGAAGACCTTTACCGAAAGACGCGGCTGACGGATGAGTCGTTCACCGCTGCCTTCGGGTCGGCGAAGAGGGCGAGTGACGCGATATTCCAGCGGCCGAGTGGCGATGGGAAAGGAGGACGGCGTATCGGCCCTCGGAGGACGAGGGACCCCGAAGGGATGGCGGCGGATGCATTGGGGAACGGTTCGGAGTCCCGGCACTCCACCACGCTCTCCGACTTCTCTTCCTTCCACGATCTCCTCCGTTCAAAGAAATTCCTGGATTTCGTTCGAGAGTATTTCCTCGCACGATACGCACAAACACGCACTCTCCACTCGGTGGATTACGTTAAGAATGATCCAAGTCTCCCTCGAAACCCGTCTCGTCTTAAGTCTTCTTCCGAACACGTGAGCAATCGTTCGCTCGCTCTCTTCGACGAATTCACCAGAATCTTACTAGGTAAAACGTATTTTTTTTAAATCCCTCGGAGGATGCGAGTGATCCGCGATGCGTGCACGGTGACTCGAAGGTTTGGGAAGGAAAAAGAAGGGCACGGGAGTGCTTGCGCGTGTGGACGACACTCGCGAGGACGGAGGAGAGAGACGGAGGAAAGTAGGGCTGAATCGCAGCGCAGAGACGAGGAACGCGTCGTGGAGTCTTTACGGGGAGAGGTAAAGGGAATTGGACGGGAACCAATGAGATGCGCGGTGACTCATGGGATGCTGTACTGCGGTTATGCGATCTTTACGTGTTTTCCTTTCGATTCGCACCACCTCCATTCGGAACACGCACGCACCAAATCATACGCTCGCCCGCACACGAACGCTAGTAAGTTCCTTTGCAAGAAAGAAAGAGAGAGAGAGGAGGTTGGTTGATGAAACGGAGGAGATATTAAGGGAAGCAGGGGGATAGTGAGTGAATGGGAAATCTCAAATCAAAAAACACGTTCGCCTGATGGAGGGGGAGAGAGAGAGAGAAATCGGAAGGAACAATTTTCGACGAGTAAGCCAAAACTGAATGAGCGGTGAAAGCGTTTGTATGGATTCGAATCGGAGTAAAGTTTCTCGCTAAGCAGTTCCAACCCTTGGAGAAGTTGGAGGGTTAAGGGTTTGGAAAAGGAGAGAGGGAGGAGTGGGAAAAGGAAAGGTGGGGTGGGAAATGGAGAGATTTATAGAGGAATGAGAGAGAGGGAGAGATGTCGACCGAAACAGAGAGGAAAGGAATTTCCCCAGATATATGTGCGAACCCCAAATTTCGCCAAGGATCCAAGAAATATTGCGAATAAACTGAGCAATCGACGTGAGTGGAGCCTCTTATTGCGGAAAACTCTTCTGAGATTGGACCGGGCGAAATGGGAAGAGGAAAAGAGAATGGCCTCCGATTAAACTGAAAATTATGAATACCTACGGACGCTTTTACAAGTCCTCTGAAAGATTTTATAAAAACCGTACGTTCTTTGGAAATGTCTCCATACAGTACTTTAACGCTATTTGCTAACAATGTCTGAGAATATGAATTAAAAATTTCTTATCTACAGTTTATTATGATTATTGCTCGAGAAGATTTTAATAACATTTCTGAAGAATTACTTAATTCCTCACCTAACAGTATTGCACTTCCTACTGCTTTACAAAATATTTAAATAACACAAGTAACATTCAAATTTATGAAGAAATATAAACACAGAGACAAGTGCTATTAGGCATAATCAAAATGATAAAAGTATGATTTCAGCGCTAAAAGACGTTGTCAGAAATGCGAAACCTCTGCACCGTATTTTCGACCTAGAAGTCACGAGAAACAATTCCTTTGGGCAAAAATTTCAAGAAAAAAAATTATCGACCGATAACAAAATGCGTCGAACTATGATAATCATCCGAAATGGCCACACGCAAACTAGGATCACAGCAGTCGAAAGGCAAGAGGAAGGACAATCGAAGGTGCAGTTAAGAGCGCGACAATTTCCAGCGGCCGAAGGACGCACTTTTCCATCTTTCCCCTTTCTTTTTTGTAAAGAGGAAATCTCCGCCGATTGCCGAGTAAGATTCGAAAAACCCGAATAGCGGCAGACGAAGAAGAAAAAGAAAGGGAGAAAGAAAAAGCAAGAAGGGAGATGGTGGAGAGAGGGATTTAGACGGAAAAGGGAGGACGACCGAGAAAGAAAGAGATTTAGGCGGAAGGGAGGAGGAAGGCAGAAAAAGAGGGAGAGAGTGGCGATGGTGCGTAGAGGGGGTGGGAGAGAGGTGGGGAGGCGCAGAGGAGGGTTAGGAGAAGCAAGAGCGCCTTTTTGATGTAGTGCGTGCGTGGAAGAGCAGTGAGAGGGAGGAGAGAGAAAAAGAGAGGGAGCGAGTGGGAGGGAGGAAATACACAAACAAAAACAACGCACACGCACACACCGACGCACACGCAGCGTGTCCACGCACACTGCGTCGTGACGAGAGCGGCGGAGGACGCGCGGAATCGGACCGCGCTCGCTACTGCCGGCAACTGCGGGAGAAAGGATCCAGGGCGTAGGAGAGGACGGCGCGAGGGAGGGAGGGAGGGAGGGAAGGAGAGAAAGAGAGAGAGATGGAGAGAGAGAGAGAGAGAGAAGGGAGGGAATAGATGGCGGCGCGGTCGGGAGTCCCCGGATTGAAGCACACGGCGCCTGTGCTACAGATACACACTCTCCTCCCCTCCCTCTTCCTCATCTCCCTCCCTTTCTCTCTCTCTCCACCTCTCGCTCTTTCCCTCACCCCCAAAAATCTTTTTTTGCACACCCCCGCAGTCGACAACCACTCCGCTACGCTCTTACCCGCTGACTTTTTCGAGATTTTCGGCTAATCCGATGTGCCACTTGTTTGTAACTAAAGTATTAGATTTTGTATTGCCCGTGGCGCCTGATACCACTGTACGACGCTCGAGGGCAAGAGCTTCGGTGGCGTCCGTGAGAGCCTCTTTTTAAGAGACGGATCTTCTTTTTGATCGGGTGAGAAACGATTCGAGTGGGCGTGCCTCTTTTTTCATCTCTCTCTCTCTCTCTTTCTCGCTCTCTCGGGGATTTCCAGAGGCCCGAATGCTTCCTCACGCTCACCGCGATGGCATCGTTTTGGAGTCGTAAATTCCGGGCCCTCGGCTTTTTTTCTTTCTAACCAGAGAAGCAGTGTAAAAGACCTCTTATGATGGTCGGCTCTTCTCTCCTTCGCCGTCATTCCGTCCCTCGTGCGGCCGTTCCCCATCTCGGTAATGCATTTTTATCAATGCCAGCTGGTCCTAACTTTTGTTTCCTCTGAAAGGAATTTTTTTAACTACCTCCTTAAAAGTAGTCTGTTTTCGCGTAATGTGTTCAAACATTGGTGTTTCTCTTCCAGTCTCTAACCTTCTTTCGATTCTTTGTGATGATATTTTCGTTTTTTTATAACGCTACATGCTTAACTCGAGCCATTCCCGTCTTCGTCCTCTTGTAAATGAGAATATATATTCTTCGCCAAGCAGGAATATAAATATCACTTATATTTTGTAAACTCTTCTCGATAATTTTATACCATCAAATTAAAGTTTCCTTTAAAGTTTTCATTTATTTATTTCGTCTTAATTTTCAGGAAACTAAAATTTTTCTTTAATTATTCGGAAGAAACGTTTCTGTAATTTACTGCATGCCGTGAAAAATCCAATCCATTCCATTCTTCCGCTAATTCCTAAGATTTTCTCTCCGTGTTACTTTCTTTAAAGGTTTTTCCTCGGACTGGTCCTTTATTTAGCGTTTTTTAACCTCCTCTTTCTTTCTTTCTTTCTTCGCATATATATTTCAGGTAAGTCTTCTTCCATATTCAATCACGCCCATTTAATTCCACTATTTTTTGCACCATTTCATTTTCTCTTCAACTCTTTTGTAACCATCGTAAAATCCAATGCACGTCGTCACGTTCAAGTCTCAGCCACGTACCGTACCACAGTACGTTTAAATGTTTAAAAATCACTTAAATCTATCTATAAATACTCATTTTTCCTTGATTCGTAGTGAGAAAAAATAATATCCATAGATTGAAATTTATTATCTATTTTTATTTTGGCTCTTAATTTTGTATGCCCAAAAAAATACATCGTGCCGATTTTATTTTTATTAATATTTATTCAAATCCTTTCCCTTTTCATTTAAATTAACTTGCTAATCCTTTAATTATTCATTCCATACGAAAATATTTGGCATTTTAAAATACGTTCTCCTTAGTATTCATCCACGATAATATATAAAGACAGGTTAATTATTTATCCATTATGTACGTATTCTACCTCTGTTCATTTGCTGCTCTGACAGGTGGCTTTATAACTAGAAAATTTATATAATCACTAGATTTTTCCGTGGATAAGTAGTTTTTGACATTACTTTTTTATCAAAATCCTTGTTAAAGCATATAAAATAAAGAAAAATGGCATAGAGTCAAAACTTTTCTGGAAGTATTTATTTTCACCGTCGCTTACTTAATGAGCCAAACTGACCTAAGTTAGTATAAATATTTTACCTTTTATCTGTGTACTTCATTTAAACATAAAAGAACATTCTCTTCAGTAGATAAGTAGTTTTCTTTCGACAAGTTCTCCATAATATTTAGTCTTATTTACAACTCTCCATTATATATTTCTAAATGTGCTGCTACTCAACCATCACATTTTCCTTATTAGATGAATGAGCAAACCAATTCTGCATTATTTGTTTCTATTCAGCGCAAGAAAAAAAGAAGACCTGAGATATCAATATAAACTCAATGTTTCGATCATAAGATGCTACAACATAACTTCTTTTCGTCAATTCCTTCTGCTGATGAGAGCTTTCTTTCTGATTGCATAAAGATGTTTCCTCAATTCTCAGCAACCGGATCTACCATGTCATATACATAAAACTCCTATTTTTTTTCTTGTCATATATGTCGAGCTTTATTTGTATGTAAAGATCAAATTTTGCAAAGTGTTCTTCATAATCTTTTATGATGCAAAACTGAGCTTATATTCGATTTATTTATAGAATATATACAAATATGAATGAGAATGTCATAAGAATTTTAAAATAACGCTTTAAAACTAAATTCAAACGTGCTTTAATCACAGAAACTCGAATGAATTTAATTATAAATGGTACGTGCATGAAAAAGCCTTCATATGAAATAAAAAAATAATGGCTTTTCGGAAATTTGTCGCTGACATACGTAATATTTATTGGAAATTGTGAAAATTGCATTTAACCTCAGCACTGATTTTAAAATTTTTTATCAATATGAAAAAATACTTTTGCGAAACTACCAAAGACTATTAATAACTATCATTTAATATTATAAATATTTCATTTGAATGAGAAATTATAATTAAAATTAAACTCTGGTATAAGCAATAAAATCAAAATATTTTCTAAAAAAGTATTATTTCTACTTAATTTATGGACAACATCCGTTTAATTTCTAAGACAACGGATTTCAACATATTATTTTATTGATTTAAAATAATTTCTTTTTTTACTAAAAATGATGATATGAATGATGTGTTCATATAGTGATGAAACGCATATAACCCTAGATAAGACAAAAATGGACAAATAAAAAAGTTGTCCACAGGATCAAGCCATTTTCCCGAACATAATCCCTTAGTTACGATAGCTGATTGTTAAAAAAGACATTAATTGACTTCTTTAAATTTCCGATCTAAAATCAGATGAGGATTATATCGCTTCCGAGTTATGAGGAAATTTTCGATTACGAAACAAGAATTTTTAAGGCGTTATAAGGAACAGTTAAGGAACTTATACGGTTCGTCAAACACACCGCTTTCCATGTATCTACATACGATGTAGAAGGGGAATTTCAGAGGACAAGAATTGTTCCAAGGAGTCTTCATAAAAGTTTAGTTTCGTTAGTATTTGTCTTGGAACTTTTGTAGTAACCTATTTCATGTATACTCAGCATTGGCGTAGCCGGGGGGGGGGGGGGGGGGGGCGTCCGTGGGGTCTGGACCCCCCCTTAGGTATTTAAAACCCACTCTACAAAGATAATAATAGGAAAGAAAGTAATATTTAAACTCGTACATGTAAGATATGTGTTATTAAATTATAAGAAAGGGAGTCTATTACAAAACCAAAATCAATTTACTCGCCTTGTATCAATGTTAAAATGAAATAATATATATTACAATAATACAAACTTAAAAAACAAAGTGCTTATATGACTGGTTGGGTTGGTGTCTCAATAACAAAATCAGTCAGATTCTGCTGATTCCGCCTTCTTCGTTAACTGCTTTTCTGCAGTCACTTGTCACAGATTGTGAAATTTCGACAAGAGAGCGTCGTTGTCGCTCACGACGCTGCTTACCCTCCGCTGGTGCGCACTATCTCATTTACTTCACAACTGACACCAACTGTTGAAGCTAAAATATTGTTGAGTGTTTATTTTCTGTAAAGGGGAAGTAATTCAAGGAATAGATAGGAACTCTAGATTTCAACGGTTTTTCGTTGAAGAATTATATAAAGAAATCTGACGATGTTGTATCGCACAGTACTATGAAGTTGGTTAACTATGGCCCGATAGATCCCAAAAACGGATCTAGAGGCTGTGCACTCAAAGGCAAGAACAACAAGGAAGTTGTGAGTACGCAGTACATCGCGGTACAACAGCGCGAATGCCGGAGGGTTAATTGATAAACCATCTCTACTTGTGCCTGATATACAAAAATATTAATACGAAGGTAAGTCAAAAGGCCTAGAAAATGGATTTTGGTTTTTAACTATACAGTGCTGTAAAAAATTGACATCAAAATTTAATAAATTTTATAAACATCAAATACATTTGCACGGTTATTTGATTCAATGCATATTCCTGTGACCCTGTGTACTGAATTTATATCAAAGTAAAATGTCAGTATATTCGGAACTTTAAATATCAAAAGATTATCCAATATATTTTGGGGGGGGGGGCTCAAAAACTTGGACCCCCCCTTAAGTAATTTCTGGCTACGCCCCTGATACTCAGCTAACAATATTACCCTTTTCCCTTAGCTTTAAGCCCTGCTTTTAAACGCAAAAAGTATGGGTATGCTACTGTATTAACGAAAAACAATATTTAAAGAAATAATTTGCTACAATCAAAGGTGAAGTTACCTTTGCTCTAAAGGTGGGATCTCAAACACTTGGTTACTGTTATAAAACCTATTTAATATTTAGGAATCGCAGTTTAATTTCACAGTAAAATATTGCTAATGGTATGATTAAGGTTCGAAAAAATACTAAATTGTGACATACATTAAAAAAATCTCCTATTTGACCGTCATGCAATTTGAGTTTGAGATCCATGACCCAGAATTATAATTTCGTACATGGAAGAAAAAAATCCCCGCTGCACGCAAAATACGATAAAGAAATTACAAATATAGAAACTGTAAGAGTTACACATATTTAGACAGAAACTACAATTGCAATCTATAGTCCTATATAAGAGTGAGAGAATGGGGGTACAGTTATCACGATTCAGCTACATACGAACAAAATACGGGGCGTGAAAAATCGATGAGTCACATTTCACATTTGGAATTCGTGAGTTCTGAATCAAAGAGTCCGAGGCCTTCAACAAATCCCCGCATCGGGGAATGTCGTGGCTCGTGGTCGAGTGCGCTTCCTATCTCTCTCACTCGCCCACCCTTTCAACGGAGGCGCGATGTGAGCCACCTGCCACTTGGACGTGAAGAGAATGCAGATTTTCACTTTGGAGCGAAAAATCCTCGGCCCAGGGGCTAAGAAAAATAATGCGAACATTGCTTTAAAAACCATTTATGGTCAAAAGGGCGCGATATAAATCCCATAACCTCAAGTTTCTCCTTTCGCGTTTCAAGATGTCTCTCATTTGGGTTGGCTTTGGATTAAAATACATTTCGAAATCCAAATTTTTCTCATGAAGGCATCTCGTAACAGGGCAGTTACGGTGTAAAACTTTCATCAATTATATTTGGAATCTTTTGAGAGAAGGTTGAGCTTTTATTTAAGAACGTAAATTTTCTTCGAATTTTCTTTTAGGTCTGCCTATTTTTCGATAAGTAACCCGTCGAGATTAGTACTTTTCAATTTCTTCTACTTTCTCTCGTTCTCTGAACGGCCACGCTACTTTTCTATTTATAAACCGAGAAGTTGTATTTTTCCGAAAAATTTATCTTGAAATGGTCTAACCTTTTTAAAAGGGGTTCTTTGAATATTTTACATAATTAAAGCGTTAAGTTGTAGAAAAATATACGTGAATTTTCGTTTGAAGAATATATAATTTGTCAATATAAGCAATTCCTTGAAATAGCAATCTACTCTTTCCGTTAAAATAAACAATTTTAAGAACAAACTCGTTAATGTTGAGGGACGATATTTATTTAAAGAAAAAGACATACGGATTTTCTTGTTAAAGGTTCTTTAGAAGTGTTAAATTCTTTCATAAACACAATACTTTTTAAAAACCTATCACTTATCTCTATTCCCTTTCAAACTTCCTTTTTTGCTCCTTAAGTTCCACGGCACCGCGATTACGACCCCGGAAAAAATAATTGTTTTACCACGTTAAGAATATTGGCCGAACTCCTTATCATTAGGTAGTGGAGCGTGTATGTTGGTCGGACCCCTATTAATCGACCCACTCGGCGAGGGAATGGCCATTATGCTTCTACGAGAAAGGGCTCAATGGGACGAGCCGTAGATAGGCAAAGCAACCCACAAGGGCGTAGATGCGGATTCCATTTACAGATTAACTTTAACGGTTTCTGCGGGCAAGAAAAATGTTGTCGCGGTTTATATAGGTCCACGACTGAATGAACCATTTAATTAAAGTTGTACTTTTACGAACATGATGATTCAGAGACTCATAGAAGGAATAACGGGTTTCATAATTTAGATCATGCAGATAACCATCTCCTTTGCAATATATCCATTCCAAAACTATGCCGTTAGTGAAATTTGGCTCGCGAATTGTAGTCTATTTTTAAAAGTACTATTCAATGACATAAAAACTCCAAAATAAATTTTGCTATTTCATTAATTCTATGAAATAATGCGACGGCGTACTTTCCGACTGTTTAAGATTTTTTGGCTTTGGCGACGAAAATACAAGGAAATCGTTGCCATTGACTAAAAAGATCGAAATTTAGGGGCGGGACAGAGGTGAAGAAGAATTGAAATGAGTCGACAACATTAAACTATGAGAGAGAAAAATATGACGGAGCGTGCTGTGCTTTCGTATACGGTGCATCATTCCTTGGAGTCATGCATTTCTCATGCATACATGTAAAAATATAGCACTCGCTCCACAACACAAATGCGGTAACAATATATTAAATAAAACTTACCTCTAAAGAAAATCAATAGTACTAATTTTCCCTTATTTTTTGTTTCGTAATGGAGTAAATAGTTTGTTTCCAATGAGAATCGGAATGTGCTCCGCTTCCTCTTTTATCATCCCAAAATTTTTATTTTAAATGAATGAATTCTTGATATTTCAAATACATTGTACATAACTATTAAACTGGAAACCGAAAAGTCCTAAGCACTATATCAGTTGATCGTTTAAATAAGTGTGTGTCATTGTAATATATTTTGCTAACGATTTTGTAACTTCATCTCACCTTCGATGGATATAACTAAGAATTCTTAATTATTAATGATGTTGAATCTGGGGAATTAAAAAATAAAAGCTTATTTCTAGCTTACATATATATTTTCTTAATTCACAGGTAATGTAAAAACATTTCTCTCGTCCAGCGAGTTTCAAATAAAACAATTCATCAAATTTAACAAAAATTACTGACTGTTATTGAATTTAAGTCTAGAGGATTGATTAATACTTGTTTTGTTAATCAATTTTGTCGACAAAATTCACCAACACCGAGTGAAAAGCATTTTATTTGAAAATATGTATTACAAACAAAAAGTGATTCGATTGACGCGAAATTAGATCGCAGAATAAAATCTCAATTCCAATTTCCGATAAGGTTTCAAAAAACATCCTTCGAATAACGCTGCATTATTTGCACGAATTTTCAAATGTAAAAAAAACAAATCACGATAAATTAATGTCCAGAGAATCTGATTTCGATTGCAAATCAAATTAAATTTGTCTTTAGAATTTCATTAATATTTAAATACTTCATCTGTATTATTTATCATCATCCACGTACGTATCAAAAACGGATGATACGTATATGTTCCCCGAAAATTCTGAATCTCGGTAGTTCGTTGATTCCCTTTAGTGGTTATTCGCAAAAAATAGATATGGAATTCAATTAATCAATTTCTAGAATCTGCAAATTTTTGTTCAGACTTACTCTCTGCAGTCATCTCATTAAAGTAAAATATATACGACCAGATTATATTAAACTGATTTTTGGGAAGAAAATTTATAAAAATGCTCAAATTTTCGGTTATTGTGTTCTCTTATCCTAAATGCAAATATCGTCGGGCCATAGTGATTAAAAATAAATAATATCAAAGCAATCTTTTATGACTCGATGTATAATAAACTCTTTTTCATCACTAGTAATTGTACTTTTGCACTTGATAGACGACACAAATATTTTAACCGCTACGTTAAACTATGACAAAATATCGCGTTATACCCACTTTTCCTATTAACATTCCCAAGGACGAATTTATAATAACGCGCTCGAACAACGATCATTCTCAAACGACAAGTCTACCTATAAATCTGTGTCAAAACATATATTCTGTATCTCATTGGAGAAAGGGAGCACATTGATTAAGATGGTACATTAAAAAGTCGTGGGAGCTTAAAAAAAGCCATACCGACGAAATCCTTTCCCTCGCCACTTTATCAAAAGAATGCCTCGCTCACAAAGACTAGCCGACGGGACCACTCACGCGGACAAAGGGAGATGCACGCGAGAAGGAGGTCATGGAGTCGGGGGAGGAGAGGAGAGAGAATAAGGGAAGAGGAGAGGTGCGCGAACGAGTGGAGTGGAATGGAGAGGATGGTCAAGTGGGGAAAAGAAGGAGATGCGGAAAGGGATAAAAGGAGAAGAAAGTGGAAAGGAACATGCGGGGAAAAGAGAATAAAGAAAGCAAAAAGTTGGATAAATGGAGAATAAGGAAGCGAACACTGGGGAGACGGTTTATCAATGGTGGAGCGAGTAGTAATAGGAGAAAATATGCTGAAAACATGAGAAAGGGAAAGAGACGATATAGGATAAAGAGAGATGAAGAGAGAAAAAAGAGGGGCAAATGGTGAAGAAGAGGAAAAACATCACGAAGAAAGGAAGAGGGTAGTAAGGAATATACTATACATCAGAGACGAAGGAAATAGAAGAAGCAGGGCAGGAGGATGGGGAAAGAAAGAGGAGGAAGAGGAAAAAAATTATAATAGAACAGAGAGTGAACGAAGGCGAAGAATTGGAGAGCAGAACGGGTGTGAAGGAAAGGTATTGAATAGAAAATGTGAACAACAGAAAGAATGGAAGAAAGGGAAAATAATAACCGAAGAAGAGGATCGAAAGGGAAGAGAGAGGTCAAGAAGAGAGAAAGGGAGAAGAGGGGAGGAAGATGGTAGGATTTAGAGTGCAGGGTTATGAGGGAGATGAGAGCGATGTCAGAGAGAGAGAGAAGCAGAAGGGAAGAGCGGGGAAGAGAGAAGACTCAAGTGAAGAGGATAGGCCCAAGGAGGCCTCCCTCTCGCCTTTTACCATCTCTCTCTTCCATCCCCACCCTCTCCTCCGAATGCTCTCTTAGCGCGCACGGGGATATTTAGCAAGATAAGGAACAACGGAGAGGCTAAAGAATTGTCCTGACCAAAAGTGGATTGAGAAGGGAAGACGGAGGGAAATCCCTCCCTTTGGTTGGAATCTTTAAGGGCGAAATGCCGGGCGTAACTATTGCGTAGGATGTTCCGCAGGGTTTAGTTCCGGAGATAAAAGCGAGGGGGAGCGCGGATCATTCCAAGGGTCGTGATACGGGATCTAATTACTGGTACACGTAAAATGCTGTTGGCGAGGCGTTGTATAATTGGGCTTTACCAGCTATTAATAAGGTTCTTTGGTTAGGTTAGGGTTTTACTTGAGGGGGTTTTTATCTGCCATGCAAGACGAGGGATTGATCACGCCCCTGTGCGTCTTTTGTTTCATGAATGGATTCCCTTGCGTAACGTACAACGTGAAGGCTCAGGTTTGCATCGGGGCACATAAGATAAAGATAACATCCAATACCTCGTAGCTATCGAAGCGCTGATCAGACTAAAATGCATACCAGGCAATAATATTATAAATATAAGTCGTTTAATTTCCTTATGCTGAAAACAATTATAAAATATTAATTAAAAAAATACTGCAGCTGTGTCAATTAAAGTTCGCATTTATTTAAAGGCTCAAATAATTGAGTTTTGTGATACGTTTTGTACGAAAAATAATATTTGTGGTAATTTTTATTTAAGCTACAATGTGGAATCAGATAGAGAGATGTTATTTTTAAAGCGAAACAGTAACTGCCAAAACTAAAATTAAGCAAATCACGAAAATAGAACGCAAAAAAAACAAAAATACTGAAACCATAAATTATCTTTTATCCTAATGCTTATAGACCTGACAGTTTTCTAGCATTTTAAAATGCCATTTACAGAGTTATTATTTGTGTTGTTATTTGCATCATAAGGAGTCTAGAGTCAAACGAATGCACGCTTATGCACTGGTTTGGATTTATAAAGAAACAAAAAAGGAAAAAATGACTAATTACAATAAGTTAAATGGTTTAGTAATGCATAGTATTCCCCCTACCCCCTTTCGACTATTACTCTATACATAACAACTGTTCCTGTTCACTAATTGATTAACCACTAGATGCTACTAAAATGTGGAGGTTTATAGCACCCGTGAGCAAAATACGTATATAGAGAAACTGGTGTACAGAAAATTTTAAATGTGGCTACATATAATTTTTTTAAATCTCAAGAAATATATTCTAAAATTTTTTACGGAAAACGACAATATTAACCTTGAAAAATTGTTAATTAACTCAAATTAAACAATGAATGAAAACAAACAGATTTAAGTATTTTAAAATAATCTCAAAAAAAAGAGAACCGTACGATTTATTACAGAGAAACTCGTCCATGACCGCAAAACTCGATCGGTTAACGGTTTTTAGGAAAAAAAAACCGAGAAAAATGCTGGAAGTAAAGACAAACCGAGCCGCGCGGCCCGGCCTCTGCCTGGGAATTGAGAGGTAATGGAGGGGGAAGGGGATAATAACGGCTGGGGTTACTGGCGCAAACTATAAGGCCAGCGGTTATATAAATATATACGGCGTGGCATAAAATGTGATAAAGCTGTAAGGGGCGGAGAGATACATCCCCTTGGGAAAGGGAGGGAAAAGAAAAAGGGTAAAATTGGGGGGGGAGGGGGTGGAGAGTGAAAGACCCGAGTGAAGGGGCGGGGGTCGTAAAAAAATGATTCCGCCTGGGAGGCATTAGTCGGAGGCTGCTCTTACCCCGCAGAAGGTTGCACGCGAGGTGACAAAGCGAGAAAAAAAAAACCAGTGCAGGGGGTTTTGGGGAACAGTTTGAAGGCCTGGGTAAGTTTGATTACGAAAGAAAAGAATTTAGGGCGAAAAGCTTTAACGATAAGTTTGAGGACGTAAGATTTTTATAAGGGTCGAAAAAATAATACAAATAAATTGCGACCGTGTCGAAGAACCTATTCAATAATCTTTTACGTAGGAAAATGACAATTTTTAATAAAAACGATGTGTAACCACAAAGATTTACAAAATGTTACGTATTGCAGTAGCTCTCCTTACAGTTGTCAGGCCTTCACTGAAAACAGTATTAATACTCTCGTTTAGTTTTAGTTAATTTATTTACATAAATTATTTATGCATAGAACAAGATTTTAGAACATTTATTCTTTATTTTAAAGTCGATATTCACGTAGCTCCATGCATATCTTTCTAATACAACGAGACTGCAAATTATAAATGTTTACCTGAATTTCATTCATACGATAAACTTTAATCTTCAACCTTTAAATCTATCAATAGGAGTTATCCGAAATATTCATTTGATAAATGCACAATCTAGCTAGAATGATTAACTTTTAATATCATAAACAGAAGATTTCTGAAATACCTTCTTAATAAAAATGACCGATTGTTTTGAATATATTGCTAATATGCATCGAAAAAGAAATTCATGAAAATATTAATGTTTTATTGGGGAGAACTTCAAATATAATTTCACCGTTTTTTTAAAAATTTAATTGAACACAGAATCGTATTAATAAATAAACGGCAATTTCAACATGAACAATAAGGATTTATTTAAATATTTACAAAAATACCGAGAGAACGATTGACGTATTTTCTTTTATACATTGGAACGCATGATTCAATTCGAAACCGATTATATATGAATTTAGGGGGCGCAAAAAAATAAACAAACGCTTGCATAAACGTAACGAACGCGCAGCGATGAAAGGATTCGACGCTTTGTGTTCATTAAACGCAGAGGAAAAGCTTTGCGGGATTGACAAATAATTGGACTTTGGGAAAGGGAAACACAGAGTTTAACGGGAGAGCGTTCCAACGGCGAACCGAGAGAGATGTATGCAATGCGTCCCGCTGTGAAGGACAGGGGCGCCGAAGGAGGAAGGACGGAACTTCCGAGGATGTAATGGGAGGAATACGTCATTAAAGGGATTGCGAGAAAAGACCTCTGTCCACTTCCTCTCTCACTCTCTCTACTCTGAAAGCTGGCTCTCGCGTAATTCCTCAACCGTGCAAGTCTCTACAACGACTTTTCGGATGCCTACTGAGCGATTCCTCGAAAAACAAAGAATGTCATGCGCTCTCTGCATTGTTTTGTTGCGCTTCTATTTTTCCGCACGTACGGTAGGTTCACACTAGATTTTTTTCAAATCGCGTCTATTCTGTGCTAACTTGAGCCTAAAGAAGGATCGAAAGGAGGGACTGTTTTAAAAGATCTAATACATAATATAAAATTTATAATTGTACTCCATTTAAGATACACCGATATGTACAATTTTGATAATACTTTTACAGATATATTCCTAATTGCGCGCAAAAAACGAACAAATATTTAAACATTTATTTATTTTTACTATATCAATTTATGTATTTGTCGCTTTAATGAAAATATTTCTAACAGTAAATTCTATCATAGCGAATACAGTGATATGAACTGTAGAAATTTGATAATAAACCAATAACTTCGCCACTATAAACGAAACGTTTCATACCTCCCGAAATAGCCTGACTTTTTCATTCAAAATGGTGAACTGTTATTTTTCCATCCAACGACAAATAGGTAATACTAGATACTTTCATTTCCACATAATGCAGTCTCCCGAAAGACGCTAGAAACTTCGAAGGACAATCGATATAATCCAAAATCTAGAAAAACGCCGAGATCACTTAATCTTCTTAATTTTCATTGGATAATAGTTGTGCCAGACTACCGCTTTATCAGGAGCTATTGTTCGCACAAGAACTTTCGCGAAGGGAACATTAATCCCATTTACCGAGTGTTTCAACGACTCCTGCTTCTGACCGCGGAGTTCCAAAATCCCCTTATATTGAGTCCATTTTTTAATGCGCGTGTATCCAGATGAGTAGGAGAACGGGGCCGTCGATATTCTTCAACTCCCCCAACACCCTTTCTGCTCAACTCCCGCCTTCCTCTCATTACCCACACGCTGTGCTTGTCCGCATCGCAGCACACTCGCTTCCCAGCCTTTCCAAAGCCCTCTCGCCCCCTCTTCCCCTACGCTTCGTGCTCCTCCAACACTTTCCTCACCGCAATCTGGTGCGCACGTGGCGTATCGCTAGGCGACATCGCATGGGCGCCATCTATTACACCCTCTTTCTCCTTTGTCTCTCTCTCTTTCTCTCCGTGTCCCGTGGCGCTAAACTTCAAACTCTCTCCATCCCTCGTCAACGCGAACTCTTCTTTCCTTTCAACACTCTCCTCGCGCGAGAAGGGGGGCGGGGATAAGAGGGGATGTGGGGCGCTAGGAATTTATTCGGCCGCGCGGGATCAACAGCTCATCCAAAGTCACTGAACAAAAACCGTCGAAAATTCGTTCCGGCGAAAGGCAAATTCTGTACCGCTCCGGTTGCAAATACTTCAGGATTTAATAACCAACTTTTTTGGACAAATTATGATTCGGACGAAATTTTGGGAAGAGAGTTAACCTGTGCATGAATGCAGCTTGGCAAGTGAGAGGAGAAGTAGAGAGAGAGAGAGGTAGAGGCAGAAGAGAGTTGGCAGAGGATGAGGGTGGTAGTAGAAAGGCAGGAGGAGAGGGGGAAGGTAGAAATAAGCCAGGGGAGGAGGTAGAAGAAGACGGGGGATGGGGAGGGAGAGAGAAAATAGGGAGGAAACTAACGAGTGACCAAGAAAGAGGACGAGGCTTTGAGAGGACACACGCTTTCGAAGCACACCCAGAGTGTCAAACTTGCCTAAGCGGTTCTCTGGGAATGAGAGTTCTTCTTTATTCTTGCACTTGTTTTTTTTATATCCCAGGATTCCGGATCAGCACGGCCTCCCTCTCTTTCTCGCTCTCTCCAACCTCCCGCTCCCTCTTTCCCTCACTTCATTCATCTTCCGATCTTACCCCTCTTCTTTTCTTTCACTACGCTTCTCCCCACTTAATTCTTTCCTCCATCCCTCCTTACCTCACTTCCGCCTCTTTCACCTCTGACTCCTTTCTCCTCTTCATTCTCTCCCCTTCTAACTACTTTCTGCCTCCATCCGCCTCCCTTCACTTCTCCCAACCTTCATTCTCTCCCTCGCATTTCCTCACTCCCCCTCACATCCGCGATCTCTCCCTCCCCCTCCATCACATTTCTTCCCTCTTCTCACTCTCTCCCTGGGGCATCCTTAAAAAAAAAGGAGGTTGGGGGAGGGGAGGGGAGACGTTAAGAGATGAACACGGGAATGGCCGTTCACATTTGGTTTAAAGCAGAGTGGATCACACACTGGCGTTATGGCGGAGGTTTATTCTGGCTCAAGGGCTCCCCATCGCTGACCCAGTTGCGAAGTGGAGTCCGTTGCGACGAAGGGGCATTACGGAAATTACGCCGCCGAGGAATGGACCCCGGACGGTGAAATCTCCCCGCCATTCAAAGATCGAGACGCGGAGGTCCTGTAAGATCGAATCCCCTCTCGTGGCATTAATGTTTAAGTGGTCGAATATCGATCTCCAGAATAGAGGATTTCATACCCAAATCATAAGCACCGCATAGAAAAAAGTCACCGAAAGAAAATGGTGAGTGGAATGCATTCACACAACGAGTTGAAAGCAAGGGACGTGTCGAATTTTCAGTAATACTTGGTTTAAAAAGAGCACTTCGAGGAATAAACGAGATTTCTACTGGTATCTACGGATATCCTAACATAATCTGAGCTCTATACTATTTTGTTTAGGACTGACAATGCAGTTTTTATTCTATAATACGCAATAAGAAAATTCCATGGTCCTAATTTTATTCTCGATTTTCTGTGATATGGTTTAATTTAACTAAATTAGTAGAATAACGTGATATAATACTTCTGTTTTATTGTTTAAATCATCTTAATGAGAATCGCGAAGAGTTTCAATTTTAGTAAGTAGGCGTCTGTGGCTCAATCCAACACCCAAAAGATGATCGATATTTTTATTAAATATTAATTATTTTTATAAAAATAAATTGATAAAAAACTTGGCTGAGCCTATACTGCTATAATGAGAATATAAAATGCTGGCTGAAGCCCACTTAAAGTTAATGTGGACGACAATATAGTAAGTTGTCATTCCAGTTGTAAATTAACATTACAAAAGTCTTAAAGACTCCATTATATAAATTATTTTTTTATATAAGCTAGTGAAGGAAACCTTATTAGAGCCATTAAGAACGTTTAGTACAATCGGAGTAACATCGATTTGTGCCTAAAAATTGCAATTAAAAGATTATTCGACATGTGGTCACGAATGTCTTAAATTCAATGTGATCTAGAAATTTTAGTCTGATTATTTATTAAGAAATAAATAAAACAAAGAAATCTTAACCTTAATCATACTTGCGGTCATGTGTAATTATTGTAAAAATGTTCTGACATGTGCGATTTAATTTTGAGAGATAGATAAATGCAGCAATAAAATATTTATTCTTTCGATTTCCTAGAATGAAGAGTAGAAAATTGAGGAAATAGAGGAAAAAATAATATTCGTTTATGTGAGCACCCTAACAAATATTATTTGTTATGATATCGAAAATAAATAGTAACTCGAAGTTTAGAGATATTCTATCATGAGTATTTATAGCTCAACACACTGAGATTTCATTTGAACAGCCTTACTTTCTCTGCATAATTTAAAGGTTCTATGACGAGTAATGAATCATTATGATAAAGTAAAATTATTAAAATGTATAATCCGTTAGTTATGAAAAAATCTGAGAAGAAAATTATTCTACAGAGCGATTAAAGTTAGAATCTCAATTTATCTGTATGTTGCTTTACTTCAAAATGTTGGACCCTATTTTTAAAAAAATATCTGCCAGATCCTTATGTTTTAAGTACACGACTTCAAATCAATTTAACAGTATTGTTGATAGGAAATCATACCTATCAATAACAAATACAGATAATATAGATTTGAATTTAACAGATGTGTCTAGCAATTAACTAGAAAGAGTGTGATAACATTCTACATTTCAAGGACTGATATTTCTTACCGAGTCAGTTGAATTCAATAAGGTTCGCAGATATTGGGTTCAATTACAAATATAAATATTTTATATTATTGCAATTAAATTAAGATTAATTTCAAAGACTGCGGAAGATGAAAACCTTGAGTTCCCTCTTTATCTATAACTATTAATAAATATATTGAATATAACAATGTTGTTCAAAGATTGCAAAACATATTTAGGCAGTAAGAAAAAATACAACGTAAAGGAAGAAAGTACTTTGGCGGTGAAGAAAGAAAATTAATTTCTGAGATAAGCGACAAGCATAAATGAAAATGTCAGATTCGTCTCTTTTTCAGTTCCACAAACTGTCATTTTCATATGGAGGGATTTACTATAATGTTCTACAGGTTTGAGAAGTGATATGGAAGAAATTAAGTGCAAGCATAATTTCCGGATAAAGTATGTATAGCTGGTGGATTGGATAAATTACTTCGAAAATCGATAATAAATGTGGATTAGAAAGAAGGCGCCCAAAAGGTGCAAGAGCGGAAGAGAATATTAAAAGCATTTTTAGGGAATTTTCAGTCAAGAAGATTCGTCATGTACCCATAAGCTCCTTCACGGATTTCAAAAGAGAGAGGAATATCATAACGTAGTTTCAAATAGCCATTGCCTTAAGATTTTAAAACTTGTCTGTGCGTAGTACTGTTAATGAAAAAAACGAGTAACTCGGGAATACATCTTGCTAAGAGTTATGAGAGTGTCAAAGATCTGGGAGATGTTCTTCATTGATGAAACAAATCACTGTAAAGCCATGTAGACATCCTCAAAACACCCGAGTTTATTCAGATGTCACGTTCAAATGGCACATTACTGATAAACAAGAAGCCAGCATTATAGTACCTGTCGGTGTTATAAAATTGGGAAGGACATATATTTATACAGTAGAACGGCTATTAAGTAAAATTGAGACTATTAGAGAAATACTCTTTTAAATAACGTGATTACTGAAATGGTGAAATGCGATAGCAAAGGTCATTTTATCTTCCAAAAAGATGCTCATGCCGCAAACGAAACTGTTATTTATTAAACCATTCATATTCTGGAATTTTTTAAATCAGATTTTTACCCTCTTAACAGCCTATAACTGTGGGTTAACTTTTCAGAAAGATTGCATAATGAGCAAATGAGGTTTGTCAACCAAACAACTGTGCTACCTCAAGACCAGGTGAATTGTGCTCTGGAACAATTACGACTAAGGCTAAGAGAAGAAGCAGAGATTAGAGGAAAATATAATGTGCAATTTTAGTAGGTATACTATGACTCTGATGATAACATTGTGTTGATTCGTAATTGAAATATAACTTTAGGTTAATACCCAATTTAATATCTCTTTTCTTTTCATGGCACTTTTAAATACGTAAAGTCAAGAACTATAAATTTTCACTCCATAATGCTGCATAAAACAACTTTAAGAACGCGTTAAAATTAAATGACGTTGGTTTAACAACAATTTATTATATATAATATACTATAGGTTCGTTTTTTGCTAAGCAGGTATAAAAGTATGTGTGTGTGTGCTTGCTCTCACAGACATACATACACATTCACCGTTTATTAGTTACCGTTCGCCGTTATTTTGATCCAATTTCAAATTGAAAAATAACAAATGACACTGTAGCCAATATTAAAAATGTCAAATATATAAACAAAAATAAAATGTCCACTGATTCCTCTGATGAAAATCAAAATAAATGAATCTAATGAAACCCAGCAGGACGATCTTTCCTTTCACTGAATTTTCATCCAAATTAAAACTCGCATCTCTGCCAGAACACTTAAGGACCTGCATCCCATTCTAAATCAATCCAATGGCTTACACATCCGCTCGAATACGAATTAAACGCAAATACATAGAGACAAATACACACTAATGGAGAATGGTAACTGAGACACTCGAGCGAGACGGGAGCCTCGAAAGGGAAGTAGTATCGACAAAACGAGTCTAACGAGGGATGAAGGAGATGATGCGTTGAGAAGAGGAGGATTGAAAAACAAAAATTTTGGAGTTGGAGAGAGGAAGCGGAGGAGGAGATGGAAGAGATGGGTTGTAATGGGGGAGTTTCGGATAAGACGGACATCGCGAGATATGGAGGGAAGGAGAATGGAAGAAAGGCAGAAACAAACAAAACGAAAATAAGACGGAGAGAGGAATATAAGACGAAGGAGATAGAAGATTAAAAACATAGGTGGGAAGTAAAAAGAAGATATGTATGTTAAGGAAAAGGAAAAGAAAAAGAAGGAAGGAAGGAAGATGAGGGAAAAGATATTGAAAATGACAGAATTGTGGAATTTTGAACAAAATTTTTGAAATAGGGGAGAAATGAGGGAAAATATGAAAGGTGTGCATAAATGATAGAAAAGGAGAATATATAAGAAGGGAGAGAAAGACACAAAGAAAAGATGGAGAACGGAGAGAAAGCGTTCACGAGTAAGAGAGACGCGACTGGTAAACTTGGGAAAACTGCGAGGAAATGGGGGAGATAAGAATTCCGAGAAAGAGAACGAGAATAAAATGAGAAAGAGAAAACGAGAGGGGTGGAGAAACGCCGAGGGAGAGCGGGCAACGTTTGGCTTGTGTTTGTTCATTCACTATCATCTTGCGGGCAGAGTGTCGCCTGATGTGTAATTGCTCCGTAGATGATGGCAAGGAGTGGTTTGTACCAAGAGACTCCTCTCCCGTTTCAATAAATGTCTCCATTCTATTCCGCATCTGTAGACACACGAGATAAGGGAGGATATGTAGGACACAGGCCACAACCGGTTTAGAGGGGAGGAGATGAGATGAAAGTAAGGAATAGAGAAAAGAGACCTGGGTAATGTTAAACCAGATTCTGTTAACGATAAAAATAAATTTTAGTTATTCATTTAGCTTTAAATCATCTAAATCAGAAAGTGGAGTTTCATATTTACGTTTTATTTTTAACTTTCATAGTGGCTATTCATTTTGAGGGACCATTAAATGAAGATAATTTATAAAAAACCATTAGAAATAAATATACATAATAGAGAGACAAATTTAATCTTCATTTAATACATAGCATGACGAAAAGCGTTCATATTTGAAATTATTAATGAACTCTTATTTATGATAGCGATGATTAAGAATTGTCATAATTAAAAAAAATCTATAAGGCAATTACTATATAATGGTCAAAAACATATACAGAAGAAAACTTGTATTTGAATTAATTATTCCTACACAAAAAAATATTAAAGGTACATATCTGGAAAAGAGAATCTTGCATTTTTGAAGGATCTACAGAAGATTCTTATGGTGCTAGTTTTTTAAATGATTTTAATAATGCTAAAAATTAGTTTTTAATTGTAACCCCAGAGCAATTTCCATTCCGAAAACAGACTACAAAAACAAGATAAATGAAATCAGTATGTAATCATGCCCCACAAAGTAGAGTTACATTTGTCTAACGTAAGCCTTGATCGCGATACAGAGTAGACATGAACATCTCCTTTAACGATGTTTATAGCGGTTGACAATCCACGCAATCAGCTCCTTTAAAAAAGAAGATTTCAAACAGCATGAACTACCATCCTAAGAGAGAGGGGGAGGGGGTGGAGAGGAGGGAAAGATAAAAAAAACACTTCGGCAATGTCGCTCGGTCACGTAATGATGGCGCTGAAATAAAACGAGAGAAGATCGCTTTCGAGATGGATGCGGTCTGGAAAAAAATATGTGACTCCAGGTGTGTTTGGAGTGCTTAAAGAGGTCCCCGCTCCGATGGAAAAATTTTCGACGAGGAAAAAGCGAATACCACGCGCTGGATAAAGCCGTGTTACCGTTTGGGGAATTTCGTTATGAGAGGAGAGAAAATCTTCGCGATGCCCAAATGTTTTATTAAGCGCACTCCAAAGAGGTAAAAACTAATCTAAATAACGGAAAATTATTCAAAAAAGCGAGAATGTATTTTTCTCCGCGTTTGCCGCATAAAACCACAAATTACACTTTATTTATGAACCTGGTTTATGCATAACTATGATTCTCTTCAAATATCAAAAGGAATAGTTAATGAAGAATTTAAAATTCAGTTAGCTTTACGGCAGAGCTCAATTTATTTCTACACTGAAGTCGACGAAAATACTGCATTGAGCTTTATTCTGATACTCAAGAGAGTATTTTAGAAACATCTAATTGTCTTATAATTTAATTTGTGTATAATTTACAAGGTTTTATATTTAATATTTCACAAAATAACGTAACTCTTTGAATTTAGGGGTAAAAGACAAAATACTGTATATACCAGATCATAAGACGGCCTACAATAAAAGACGACTACCGTTCCATAGGGCAAGCTAATAAATAACACAAGATTATTGGACATAGCTTTTATTCATATGTCTAAACAATTGTCATGAAAATGTCTAGTTCAAAGATAAATGTGAATCAATCCATGCTAGATTAATCACAATCACTGCCACTATTTAAAAAAAAAAAAATCCGTTCGATTTGTCCGACTCTTCCTAAATATATCGTTATTTCTCCAATCGATTCGGTATCCTGCCTCGTTGCGCACGCTTTGTCTGTTTGTCTGTCTAAAGATTCTTTTCTTAAACCGTCATTTACTGTCTGCTTCCGCAGCTCTTTCGTTTCTTTTTATTTATTTCTTTGTTCGAAACCATCAACCCTTGTTTGAAAATAAAAAGAAGAATGTAAATATGGAAAACGGATCACTAATACAGACACACTAATTAAAAATTATGAAGCTCGCCTTAGGGCTGGAATCTAATCGATAATTTAGATAGCTCCAATAATCATAAAAATCTAAAAGGTACTCATCGAGTTCGCCGTATCACTAAAATCAAATCGACAAACTTTAACTCTCCAAAAGCTACACGACGGTGTGATGGCCATTGGAGAATCTTATTTTGTCAACCATAAAAATGCTAGGAATTTTGTTACACATATCGCCTACAAACAGCTGTTATCGCTGGTGATTCGCGTATAGTAGATTCTATTAGTATACTTCCGTTAAATCATTAGTGATGACGGCTTTATAGATGAAATGCTAATATTTTTTTCGACATTTTCATGACAATTTTAACCATCTAAACCTTTAGTAGACGTTAGCTTACTTTATAGGTTTTCTCTGAATCAATTAAAATATTGCACATTTTGGCTTGGTTACAATAGAAAATTTGAGTGACTGTTTACTGAGAAAAAGATTTTTCCTATACCATCTACCTCTCTGTAAAATAAAACTTCTATTAGAAATTAATGCATAAATGTTATTCTCCTTTTGTAGTATTATACTCACAATCCCAAACAGCACGAAAAATTCCCCAGTGACATTGAAATCTGTTTGTGCATTTCATTTCCATAATTTCCATTTAATTTCTTCGTGTCAGTGTATCGAGGAAGCAACATGAACGAAATTAATTTTTAAATTACTTTACTAAATCCTCCTTGAGTATTTTGATTATCAGCACTGATTTATGACATCTCAATTCCTGTTATGGTTGAATATCGACGGGACAAATTGCTTACATAAAACTACTTTCATTGTCCATATTTCCAGTAAATAATGAAACGGATTACTGATATAGGAGATCAACTATACTATGACACTCCGATTCGCCATTTTCCCGAATAAATTCGCCCAACCTAGGCAATATTTATACTTTATGTTACATTGGCTTAAATAGATATTTATTTTCTATGATAACAAATAGGAGCAATGCATCACGAATCTAAATATATGCATTCACATAAGATAACCAAAGTGCATAAAGTGGAGGACGTTTTTCATTATCTGAAAAGAATTGGTTATTTTTCAAGATTGGTAGCAATTTTTTAGCTCTCAAGCCAAGAAATACAAGTAATTACACAAATATTATAACCAGAGTCCCAATTCTCTAAATCGAATACATTAATAAGCACATGGGGTAAAGTACTTTATAATCCACGAAGGATGATCTATAATGGATCGTATCTCCAGAAGGATGAATTATTCATAGGAGCCGCCATCATATCATTGGTTGATGTATATGGAAAATGGAGGAATATGATCGCTTGGTTTCACGTCCAACAGCAATATGCCGCCATATTGCTGTCTCTTTTTTCGTCCGAGACCAAAGCGGAGGTAGATAATTCCTTCTGCTGCGCATGCCTTCCCGTAAGATACATTCTTTCCACGCATTCACCACGAAAGAAACCCTCCCCTGAAGAAAAAAGAGCCTCCTACTCTTTCAACTCCCTTAATTTCTTTTTATTCTCAAAATTCCTTGATTCCTCCTAACTACATATGAGGTTATTTTCGTTTATTCCTTCCACCTTTTCTTCGGTCTCATATTCCCTTCTCTTTCAATGTGTTTCTGCCGACATCGCCCTTATTCTCAAAGTTTACTGATTATAGAGTGACATCTCCGCGTAAAACCTTAACAAATAGTAGCATTACTTTCGCCAATCGCCTTAGTATCGTCTCTATTACGTATATTTATTTCTAATAGATTTTTTAAATAAATTATCTTATTTAATTATTCCTCAAATTGAATAACCACCATAAAGCTAAAAATGAAACGTAAATATGAAACTCCACTTTCTGATTTAAATGATTTAAAGCTCAATGAATAGCTAAATTTATTGTCCTCTTTAGCAATCTGGTTTTACATTATCCAGGTTTCTTTTCTCTATTCCTTACTTTCATATCATCTTCTCTCCTCTAAATTTACGCAGTTTACGCATTAAATCGGTGCCTATAGATATTTAAATAAAATATCTAGGCGATCCTGATTTCATGGATCACAGTAAAGATCTAATTTCAATACCTGATTCCAAATAAAAAATATTTATTGATAAAGTCATTTCTCATATTCATGTATTAAATTTCGGCAATTTTACGTTCTTTGGTTAACGATCAAAGTCGTAAAATTATGAGTATTTTATCCACATTGCATTTTTCTAAATCCATATTTGTGCAAATTATTATTATCTCAGACTGTCTGGTATTTTAATTGGCTTCTTGGATAAAATATGTTTGTTCAAGGAAAGAAATGTTTTCCACGAATATTTCATAAAAATAATAAAACTCATTTTCAAGTATTTGCACCACGTTCTAATAGAATTTCATCCTATTAATCATTAATATTATCAATATTAAAATACAACTTTTAACCTCTAAAAATTATCATTTAAGCGCTACTCAGTGATTTCGTAATTTAACTTTTATTCTTCATCTCATTTATTGAACTCCAACTTAGGGGTTTCACTTTCTGTGGATTGAAAAAGGTATGCTTTTATCTTTAATTAAGAAATAGACTTCCTGTAGCGTAACTGTTTCACCAAAACACCATTTCGCAGCTGGTGGCAGAAAATTTTAACAGGAATGGGTAAATTAAATTTCTATTTATATTAGCCAAGGGTTCTGATGCTGCAAAAGACTTCTTGATTCTTTTTTGTTCTTACTATGATGATCAAACTCGACGAACTTGGCCTTTGTGACGAGATCGGACTAATAGTTAGGAAGCCTCCTTGATCTTACCTCCCGCTGTTTATGTTTGCGGCGCTAAATCGATTATAATTTGGATTTCTCGAAATTGTACGCCACCTTTCTGCATGCGCATGGCAGTCTTTTATATCTCCATCCGATTCTTCAACATGTCTAAACATTTTCTTTCTTGGCTACAGGTAAAATCACGAACCGTTAAGTTTAAAGGCGATACATTTCACGCGAGCGAGAGATTTATGGAACAGTTCCCTTCAGTAGGATTTTATGCTTGCAAATATTTTTATGTAACTTCGATTAAAAAAATGACAAGAGCATTTCTTCTGAGTTCTACTTTAGGTGCTTATGGAAGGGTGAGTTCACGGCGAGTAAATAATGTCGCGTGAATGTATCGTTCCAAAGAGAATTTACGGCTAATGTGACCTAGTAAAATAGATGTTCAGCATAAACGCCTATTGCGTTATCCCTGAGTTACTGATAAATAAATAACAAAAATTTAGACGAAGGCTAAGGTGCGGCTTTATAAATCGCTGACTTATTTCCTTATGGTAATCCTGTTTTACGTTTTGGTATGTCGTATGATTTTTATTGACGACGATAGAATACATCATGATACATGAAAAATAGTCGAGGAACTTTTAGAGATAGTATGAATAAACTGTTCGAGGTGTGAGCTAAGAAACTGAGTATTACTAGTTGACAAATTTAATTCTACATTAAAGGAAACCGATTTTCAAGAAATCAGAAAGTATCGATGATAACTTTAATTTAAAAACCATATTAATAACATTATTTTCTTATCAAAATACTTATTGTTAGCTAATTGGTAACGCATTTATGAAATTACGTTGTTTTATCTTGCGATATCTTCGTTATAATTTTTCAGACATTAAAAGTCAGGAATATTCTACAAGAAAATACCGCAAAGGGGTCATTTATTTGCATCTTTTCTAAAGTAAAAATAAGAAGATAGGTTGTCAATTAATCGAAAAGTAAGGAGCAAACAGATCACTCTCAAACGGAAATTAATCATAAACACAATTCCCGAAACATTTACATATAACGAAACCGTAATTTCCATTCCCTAATAGGTTTATACTTCATTTGAGAATTTTGGTGTTTCCAGCACTGTTTCGAAGAGAGAGATTTTACTGAGTTTATATGAGTGAATTCCTCGGTAACAGGTCACATTGGAGATCTTTTGGCCGAAGAACACGTAGTTCCATCGCCAAAGAAAGGGAAGATCCATTTTAAGTCCTAAAAGTAGCTCAAGGTATTAGATCCTACATTACAAATTTTCCCAAAAAGAACGGATACAATTCTAGGCAGGGGACTTTCCTATCGAATAGCTAATAAGAACCAACTCTGAGTATTTAAAAAGTAATTTTTTGTTAGATTTGAAATTGGATTTCAACAGGAATAACTCGGGTGTGCATTCGATCGAAAGCTCGATGCGACAAATGAAATTTAAATTTTAGAACGACTATTAAATTATCGCCTTCGCATTTTAGGTTTTTTCGCTGCTTCTGAAATTGTTTTATTCTAGAAAAAGACCTAGCTCATAAGTCTCTCTTTATTATCTGTTTAAGATATAACTTCACCATAAAATCCCACTTTGAGCATAAGTTGTTTCATTTGTTAAAGTTTTCCCTCAATCTAATCTTTATTCTTGTATCCCAGCCTAAGTCTTCTTTTCACACGTTTTAATGTGTTAATGCCGTCACCTCGTGAGCAATAGAGAACGAGACGGACATTCGACTCGCGATTATATGCATGCGAAGCTGTAATTGTAAGGGATAGATGCTATCCCTGTTCAATGCATTCCACCCAACGATCTGCATTCCGCGCTTGTAAAACTTTTTCTGTGTTTGAGGTTTTTAGGGATGCTAGGAATGCTCGAAAACACAAACGGATCCCCCAAAATGTTGCGATCCACGATGTGTTTTCCTTGGAAGTAGGAATTATACGAAGTAGAGTCGAACGGTGAGAGGCATGGGGAAAAGGAAGAGGTGAAAAGAGTAGAACGGAGAGACGGAGGGAGGAGAACAAAGAGAGAGAGAGAGAGAAAGAGGGAGCAGAAGGACAGTTAAAAAGACAGGAAGAGAAATAGAAGCCCAGAGGCGAGTTTGATGAAAAGAGAAGGGTTGGTGGAGCAAAAAGGAAGTTGAGAAAATACAAAACTCGAGGACGAAATGAAACGGAGGATTAGGAAAACATGGAGAAGTAAAGGGTAAAGAAGTTATGAACCAATCGGGGAAAGAGAATCAATGAGTAATTAGGGAAAAAAGAAAAGGGGAAGGAATAGAGGAAGAAAGACGAGGAGGAGGAAAAGGAGAGAGAAGGGAGGAATGAAGAAGGAAAGAAAAGAGTGAGCAAGAGGGGCTTAAATTTAATGGAAGTTGGAAGAAGATAGAGGGATGCATGGAGAGGAGGGTGGATGAAAAGGGGAGGAAGCATCTAAATGTATTACGGAAGGCAAGAAGAAGCTTAAAAGCAAGCTGAAGGAAAAGTGAATGGTTCGATGTAAAAGAGAGAATAGATGGAAAGAATGGATAAGGCAAAAAAGGGTGAAAATCAGAGAGTAAAAAGGCGAGAGAGATGCTTTCGGGGAGGGGGGCAAGGTTTGCCTGAAGTAGTATAGAGCGAACGTTCCTACAGGTTTATGCAAGCAGCGCTAGCAAAGGAATCTGAGCCAATGGGATAGTCGCTGGGAACTATTGAAAATTCCAACAAAAACTGATGGACTTGACGTATGAAGGAGCATTCGTAGGGTTGGACATAGTTAATAAACATTGAGTGTCGCAAAACGTGAGGAAAACGAGGGGCACTGCAGATGAAGATCGGCTTTAATTACGCTTAAAATATATTAAGCTTATTAATTAAGAAATGCATTAGTAAGAAATACTACATTATCATTAATATAATCATATAACTCTTCATCAAGTCATTTTAAACTTTATTATTAAGCAATTTTAATAAATTAATAAATTCCATAAAATTAAAATAATTGGTAAATGATTAAAAAATAATGGTTACGTTTATCAATTATCTATTTCCTTAATTTAAGTAAGGCGAAATTCATAAAATAAATCAAAATGGGTCATGTATTGGTTAAATCTTCTTCATGGCTACAGCACTTTCTGTACTGTCCATCGTGCTGTCCGTAAACTAGGATACATTTCTAATGCCCCGAAATAATCACCTTTTCTGTCGCCTTGGTTACTCATTCAGCCATATCAATTAATTCCCACTTTTGATGACGTCACAGTCTTATCTAGAGCCTGACATATTCTTTCGTTTCCTTCTCTTCCCAGAATACACTTCTCCACGTTTGTGGGTCGCTTAAAACTCCCAAACGATTCTTCTACTCAGTAACTGGTGAGAAATATCAGAAAATCAAAGCCGAAGAATTTGTTCCTTTGACTTTCCACATAGAGATAACATTTATATTTCTACTAGCAGAATTTCCTGTTGAATTTCAACGGATTTAGTGAAGCTACTACAGCACAACATACAAACTCTTTAAAATATATAGTACTTTTTAAATTACAATTAGATTTTCAATTAATCATATTTCCTTGTAACAATCCGTTTCCGAGCCTATTTCATTCATATATAAAGATAATTTTATTTCCTATCATATTACTTTCGCCAAATCCAGCTTCATTTCTTGTGTAATTATGCCTCGTTGAAATATTTACTTTTATGCCTTGTAAGCAAGAAACCCGTGAAAAAGCAATGTACAGTTGTCCATGATTGAACACTGACTCCGGTAAATTTACACCAGATACGTGAGCCTATTTACGTTAATAAACATTATAATGTAAATTATAATGATTTTACTTACAAAAAATGTAAGATTCCAGTTCAATTACTTTCATCAATAAACGCTTCCTGAATAATATTCAGTACTTATCTATTTACGCTGCTATCCATAAAAATCGATAGTTTCGTTGATTAAACAAAAGTGCGAATCGAATTACGCTAAACTTTCGTATATTTATAAGCTTCATTGAAGCTAACTGAATCGGAGGTAACAATGACGGCCGCCTTGGCAACGCCCGGAAAGAGTCCGAAAAATCCACAAAATTTCGAAACAATAGAGTATTTCTGAAAACTTCGACCGTGTAACAAGTAAACTTCGCAGGAATAAGATAGTATAGAGTTTTATTCGTCGAATAAAGCAAAAACTAAAAAAATCGGTCCATATTTATGTATTTTTATGCTTGAAGGAAGAATACCTTGCAAGTCAAGAAATGGATTCATACGTGTTATCATATGGAAAAATATTAATTCCTTATATTGGCAGCACTGATTAATCCCGTTTGACCAAACATTGACATTTCTCTAAGTTAGGATGTAAGGAAGAATCGTATCGAATTCGGTTATTCTAGCTTTTATCGTTTAGGAGGAGTTCCATGAACAAACACACAAACCAAAAAACACACCCTTCAAAATATATTATAGTAGATTAAAAATGACAATTTCAAGTGAGATTTTTATTACCATGAATTGAAAGATTTGGACTATTTATGCCTAGTTTAAAATACATATCATATTTTTAAAGAATAAAACTAAATTCGACGAACGTCACGAAAATTTCAAGCGAATTATCACCAGGTAGGTGTCTGACATCCGAGATTTTTATGCGCAAAACTTCACCGTAAACTTATTTTACATTCTTAAATTTAGTTATATCTTGAATGTAAGTTGCCAGGCCATATTTTCCATTAGCGTGACGAGCTATTGGATTCAGAAAATATGCATTCCTTGCTATGCGTATATATTTTGAAAATATAAGTGCACGGTTGAGACTCTTGTCAGTTTGCGCTGGCAGATATTCGCTCGGGAATGCATCACGCCGCTCGATACGCTTTTCTTCTGCACCATAACAAAAACTAATGCGGCGTTTCGTATGGGAAACTTTGGCGAAAAAATTTCAACTCCAAATAGGTGCGGGAATTCCTGAAGCGATGGGACGGGGAGTATGGAAAAAAGGACGCGAATATAAGCAAGAAACTACTCCTGCTGTCGCTAGACGTACCGAGAGATAGAGGAAGAAAGGAAGGTTTTGTTTATACTCCCTTGGGGAAACCCTCAGTTTTTTATTAGACTCTCCTGATAGGATACAGGAAGGTGGAGAATCGTTCGAAGGTTGGATGAATGGAGTTTTGGGTTTCACTCTGGGATTACTTCAAAAGCAATCAGCCGGACAACCCATCCTTTCCGCCTCTCTCACTTTTTAAACGTCCTTTAGCTATCCTAAAACCCCTTTCGCGTTTAATCCTTTTAGCGCCTTTGCTTCGTACTTCATCACTCACTCCCTTATCTCTCCGTTCCCTGATCGAATGAAATCCCATTGGTCGCGGCGTTTGAAAAAAAAAACAGAGTAACCCTTCGGCGACCTTGGTCAGTAATGCGAATACAAGGGAGGCAGGGGAGGAGAATGGGATGGAAGGAGGAAGATGGAATCCATGAATCTGTCTTAATATTCTCTTTGTCATTTCATATCTTCAGTTAAGGAATGCAGCCACTTAGCTTCATAGAGCCACAAAGACGGAAACACAGACACATAGACGAATGTAGGGGGAAGAAATGTTTCCGTTATTCTTTCTTCGAGCGAATCTCGAGTCATTTCTTGTTTCCAGAAACGCCAATAAAATAGCGGCATATGAAAATAATATTTTCTCACGGAAATTTTATGTCGCCCCTTAGGAAAGACGCGTATCTCTTTTGTAATTTCTAAAAAGCAGGAAGACATCAGGCATTTCTCTCTAAAATTAAACAGTATCAAAGTCCACATCCTATAGACTAATGGGTAAGTTATTTCGATGTAGTTTTAGCAGCAAATTACTGAGACTGCTTTTAGTTTTAGGTTTGTAATACAATGAAAACGACAATTAACCATATAAAAATAATAAAAACCGTGAAAATTAGAAATTTAATTTTTTCAAATAGTTATAAAATAAAAAGCGAAGAAAACTCTGAATTGAAAATAAATGATTAGGCATAGTCAACACGAGAATGAAATTAACCGCAACATTTAATTAAATGATTTGAAACGTGGTCATAAAGGATTAGAGTACAAGGTGAGGGTGCTAGAATCACTTGGAATGATTCTCCTGCTTCCCTCTAAAAAGAGGTCAAGGTTATCAACCTATAGCATGTCGAAGTTCATTTAATCAATTGCTTTTTCAGTGAAAGATTGTATTTGTTAAAACTGTTTAACTGCATCTGCACTAAAAGCCTAATTAAAGTATTTTTATCAGAACTTCCTATATTTAATTTACTTAAAACTGCAAGTGTGACATTTTTGTCCGATTCGATTTACTTTAAAATGAATTCTATTACAATAAAATGTTAAATTTTTATTAAACAAAGAAAGTTTAGAAAAGATAATAGCAAACATTAGAATAAGATTCTGTTCTTCCCCAGCTGATGGAATGTGACACCATTCCGTGTATAACGTCCTCGGGAGAATTAAGACGTATGTTCTCAAAGAAAAAAACGGACTACACCATGAAATTCCAGCTTCCTCATCGATTACAGCAGAGCAAATGGTACGAACTATGGTTGAGTAAACGGAGCCCATTTTATTTAGATTACGGCGAAGAAGAGGCATTCTGCAGGGACTTCGGCAGACATCCGAATATAAAAAACACTTCCAAGAGAGACGGAGATGCATTTGCATTGCTAATACTGCCCGAGAAGAGATAGATGGAAGAATGGAGGGGAAAAGAGAGGGAGAGAAAGTGGATTGAAAGAAAAGAACAAAAAAGAGAATGGAGGGACGAGAGACGCAGAAATTGCCTCAGGAGGAGAGGGGAAGTGGAGAAAGTTTCGGAGGAGGCAAACACTTCCGGATGGAACAAGGTATTAGAGGAAGCGAACAAATGCGAGGAGAGGGACAGCGTAGTGGGGGAGAGAGAGAGAATGATGCTGGAAGAGAGGAAAAGAGAAGATGGCATAGAGAGCAAGAATGTATGGATAGGGAGAAAAAAATAGCAGAGGTTGCTTATGGAGATGAGAGGAACTCGGATCGAGTCGGAACCACGGGCGGAAATTTAATGAATAGTGAAGGGGTTCCCGGTAACCTTAATTTCCGAATTTGAATTTTTCGCTTTTCCTCTCCTCGACCCCGACCTCTTCTTCTCTTTTTCGGTTCTATCCTGCAGTCCGCTCGGCCGCACGAGTAGGGGGAAGCGAAGGATCCAATTAAAAACTTCGCAATGCGGAGAATTTTGAATGGCAGAGCTAAAAGAAGCCGGAGGGCCATAAAGATACTTTTTGATTGATGGCTTGCCCCGAGAGAACGTTTGTAAAGCTACTCATCCAGTTTTTATGGATTTAGTTTTGAAATGCCGATAACAAAGCAAAAGGGAATCGATGAGAGGAAATACATTCTGCGAGTGAGATAAAAAATGCAAGGGAAAGTATTTTAGGAAGGGAGACCCAAGAGTTTTCTATTTCGGTGATAATAGCCCAAGAGGATGAATCGCCAAAAAAAAAACACTTTTCTTATTTTAAGATCGGAACTTTTTGGACTCGATGAAGTTTCGTATAATGGTCTACAATGTCAACGTTGTTTTACAGCAAATTATTCAAAGCTATTATGAAAATTACAACAGAAAATTCACTGGGAAGTGAAAGCTAACAATGAAAAAGTACAAAAGGTTTTATTTCATCTTTTTAGCGTACATTTTCGTGTGATTGATACAACGCTAAATAGGAGGACGACATTATAAAAGTAGTTTTTTTAATCACAATAAGGAACAAAAAGTTGAAGGCGAGAAGATAATGCTTTGTAATTTCCGAGAATAGCCTCTGACCGCTACAATGAATATTTAAGAGCAATCGACTGACAATTTTTGTTGTTGATTTATATCCAATTATATTACCTTACAAGTATGGCATTATGAGTTGATGATTTATGAGAAAGAGATGAAAATAGGGATGCAATTTGTTCTATTTGTGAAATTAACAAAGGGTGAGTGCACCAATAATTAATTATTGGTGCATTAATTAATTATTAATAATTTTTTCACGTTCGAGGTAAGAAGGAGAAACGCTTTCCCTGGCTCGTAGAAACGATGTCCCCGCCAGGTGAGCTATTCAGCGATCCTCTGCGACTTGTTTAGAAATGTAATGCTGCAGAGTGAAGAAGAAAGGGCCGAACGAAACACAACCATCGCTTCACCATTCAAAAAAAATTACCCCAAAATGAGTACACTAATTACGGAGATGGGAGTAGAAAGGTTTGGATTATATGTAATCGGATAAAGCTGCTGCGTAAGAGGAAAATGGTCTTGAAGTAAATACAGCCAGAAAATGAGAAAAGGGAAATGAAAATATCTAAGGAATGAAATGGTAGTACTGATTAAGTTTGGAAGAGAGAACTGTTGAATAAGCAAATTAGAAGGAAATATTGTTGAAATGAAGAGTACTGTGAGTGAATAGGAAACTAAGGCTGAGGGAACGCAGGAAAAAGGACATTGTTAAAGGGAATAATGGGGAGAAAGTTGGAGATATTTCAATGTATTTCATAATATGCCTTACTGAAAGGGAGAAATTTTGTCAAATATGAATGAAAAGGACCCATTTTGAGGTATAAAAGGAAAAAGAGGATAAAATGGAGTGACGTTAGAGAACTAAAGGAAACTATGGCAAACACGGCCATGTGATTGTAACAAAGGGCGCTTTTCTGTCTCATGTTTCTCTCATTAGCAAAATGAAAGATGGCAATTCTTCTCTCATTTCTATAGATATTTTTGGTTAAATAAATACACATATAGATGGCGTAACCCAGAATATGTACGAGATATCCTTCTATTATGCATGAATCCAATTCTCCCTCCTCTACTGCGTTCATTAAGACATCGTACAACTAAAGACACGTAAAATGTTATGATTATTGAATTATCGAATGAACCTTCTTGATCATTTACGACGATTAATGTACATGTATAGCATCAGAAATCCTCGGAGTTTTGTCATATACGCTAGAGGAGTGGTGTCGAACCTTTTCTGAGCCACATCGACGGTTGCGAATCCTTCATTGGAAGTTGCCAATTCTTCTGCGGGCCAATTCTTCTGAGGTGTCATTTAAGTGAAAATCAAGTTTAAATGAGATTTTTATTGTTGGCATTCCGATATTAAAAGTTTTATTATAAAATTTTTCATAAAAATTCAAAAATTTGTGTGTTAAACCACTGTGCAAGAGGAATCCGATGAAAAAGAACATTTAGTCAGAAGCGATATATAATATCTTAAATGTCTACTTACAGTAACCGGCTTCACAAAATGAATCACAAGCGAATTATGCAAGCAGCAGAGAAAGTAGTGAGCTTACCTGTGAAGGAAAGGAAAACACATATTAAGTTTTTATAATTCGTTGGTTTTCTTTAATTAAAATTTACAGCTATACATGCTGTTAAAGATTACCTTCATTTGCAAATAATTTATTGGAATTATCTTACTGTTTATGAATCATGTTTCTCAAAGTTGATGTATTTTTGAATGGGGCACTAAACACCTTCAACCAAAAGTTTATATAATTTTTAAAATCTCATACAGAAGAAAATTAAATTATTGTGACTAGGATTATGGACTTGTATTGATGGATTGTGTCCACTGATTTACAATAACATACTAGCTGTGTCAGTTAGTAAATTCAATTTCAAGTCAAGTCAGTATTTTATAAAGAGAGAAGAAGTGAGCAACAGCTGACTCCTAATTCTTTCTACATAGGTAATTGAAAATGCTTTTCCACTAGAACACACCACACTTTATAGCAAAGCATTGTATTTAATTAAATACTTTGTGGTATTTGTTAGCTTTGGGATGAGAAGAATTCTGCGAGGAAAGTTGCCCTGGTAGATCTTTCGCGAGTCACTCACCAACACAGCTTTTACACTCTGCCGAAGTTCATACATTTATGGCTGTAATGGATACACCGCGTTTGATGCGATATATTTTTTCGGCTAATCTTTATTCAAGAAAGTCACACACAATATCATATATTCATCCAGAAGCGGACTAACAGTTTAGTATTGCTGAGACTTTAATGAGATAAATGAAATAAATGTAGAAAATATTATACGAAGTCTAGAGCTGTATATGAATTCTCTAACATAAGCTTCAACAATAATTTTCGAAAGATTTTTTGCCTTTGTATAATATTACATACACGCACATGTACAAACCTTTCATTAATATACATTCACTAGGAACAAAACAATTGTAATAAGATAAAAATTAACAATAATCATCCATTCTTATTCGAGGTCAAACTGTAACGCCGACCGAAGGACCTAAAATAAGTGGAAACCGATTATGATTTGCGAATTAAATTAATATGGTCAAGCACTTTAGATTATTTCCGTGACTCTCCTCACTATAAAATCTTTGGACGCTAGAGGCGCATTTCAGCCAGCTAAGTGGCCGGCCTCAGTGGCAAGTCGCCTATCTGCAATTCCGAAATTTCTTGAGAATCAACGATCGCTAACTTTTGTGAGAGCGGGCAGTATCCTGATAAAGTGCGAATCTGGTTTACATAAGCGTTTTATATAGCTAAAGGATTTATGTGTAATAAAATGCGACATAAAAAGAACCATTTAACAAGAGCTATTAGAGAGAGGTAACCGATTCACTTGTGGGATTAAGGAGAAAATCTTCAATGCAGAACATGATTAACATTGAGTAAACTTTTAAATAAAAATACGAAAATTAATAGAGAAGGTAATCCCGAAATCGAAGAGATCACTCCAGAATGACTATCGAGGCAAGTTTTGTAATATTCAAAAGCTTGTAATTTCCTTCAATTTCCCATTCGAACAAAATGCAGCTTGTCATTAAACATCACTGTAAGAATTTTCCAAAAAATAAGTACTATTTTTTTCTTGCATCTGTGTATGGAAAAAAGAAATTCTAGGTAACGATGAAAGTTCATCACTTGCATTCAAATAGGATAACAATGGTAATCCAAAGTAAGCATCCCTGTTACATGATCGTATAGGAAACAAAACGAACCTTTTATTAGAATTTGCAGAACGTATTAATAGACTTCCCCCTTCACCTCCTGGTACATATGCATGCCTCCAGTGCCGTAACTAGGGCGAGGCATCTGCCCCGGGCGCAACTAAGTAGGGCGCTCAAAAAAAAAACGAAATAGTATCCAAATAAACTAGAGAAAATATTTTTTTTGAATGGGGCGCATATTTAGTAGTTTATCCCGGGGTTTAAAATATCTAGTTACGGTGCTGCAGACCTCTCTATAATTTTTTCCACCCTCTCATTCATACTTACCTTCGCTACATTTTATTTTTTACCCCATACTTTTGTATTATTTTCTGTTCCTTTCTTTCTCTATTCCTATACATTCATCCTTATTTTGAAGCCCTCTGAACTTCCCATTTTTATTTTCCCTTCCTTTACTTCTCTTCCCGCTCTCCCTCCTTATCCATCCATCTCCACAAGTCCTTTATCCCTCTACATCTCCCTATTTTGCCTCTCCTCAAGTCTACTCCCCCTATTTTTCCTTCTTATCGCTTTCTTTTCCTCTATCATTCTTCCTTCTTCCCTCTCGACTCTCCAACCATTTTCTTCCCTTCCTTTTCTACTACGATTCCTCTAAGACTCTTCCCATACGCACTCCGAATATGCTCCCTCGCTTTTGGCGTTGACGGAATGGCAGATGTTCAATTTTTTCTACCATTTGCTAAAGCGAAGTAGGCCGAGGGGAAGAGAAAGGATTGCCTCTGCTCAAGTGCGACTGCTCGGCCAATATTGACCGGCTGTAGAGGAAGAGCGCCATCGCCGAGAGAGGAAGCCATAAGAAAATCTTCTCGTCATTGTCCTGCGGTTCCTTGGTTACGTAGGAGAGAGGCGAACGGCGTTGAAGAGCCGCTCCCTCCGCTCTCAATTTTCTATTCCGCTCCCGTCTCATCTCATTTATATACGCATTCCCGCTCGCAGAAAATAAGACTGGATATATGTCTCCGACGATCGCTTCATTTTGCCCTTTTACTGCCTTTAGCCTCTTTTAAAATAAACAGGTGCGTTTATTTTAAAAAGAACTTTCATTTCACCTGCTAACATCCACTAAAGGAAATGCTACCAAAGTCGTAACTTGCTCATTATTATAGAAGGTTTAGTAAATTCGAAATATTTTAAAAATTAAATTATATAATACATTAAATGATAAGGAAACTGATAAAATTAAATGAACCAAAGAAGCCTTTTTATTTATTATTTCTATAGAAAAATTATTAACAATATTTATAACATACAACTCGCAAAAATCCACCACAACCAACGTGTATTTTATATGCGTGTTCTTATCTTGCCAGTGATTTTAGGGTAGTGATTTTATAAGCAGATATTATAAGCCCTTCTGACATCATATTCATCGGTTTTTGTTTTATGCGCACTTCTATAATTGGCCCTTTTCGTTTATTTCAAAACTGAAAATATTTTCCAATTTGAAATGTTGAAGATTGACTTCATATCATAATAATATGATATACATTTATAAGCTTGAAAATTATAAAAATATGATAAACGTAAAGTACATAAAATTATTACGAAATAAATTAAATGAATAAATCTGTTGCTTTAAAATTTATCATCCTCCGATGAACAGAGTCGCACTCTATGTTCTATATGGAGTATTTTATTATGTCTTCTTTTTTATATGATTTATTTTTAAACTCGAGTTTTTTTTGCAGTTTTTTCATATTAAAATTAGCAAAAGCATACAATAATTAAATACAATATTTGTAGTCATTAATGGATACATTTATATTACAAAGGCATCCAGGACAAATTTATGCGTAATGATTGTGTGTGTATACATACACATATGTGTGTTTATTTTTAAAATATTGTGATTCAAACCGTTTACCTAATAAAAACTTTACAAATCTTCAGAACACGGTTTAATGCAATTACCAAACTGTTGGGGGAAAATATGCAGCCTTATGGAATAATTGGTGTCACTCTCTTAATAACTCTATTGTGATGGAGATGAGGCATTAATTGCAGGAACTATATACTGGTTTGACGTGGCGCTGAAGACGTAATTGCATCCAGGCAGCCGCAAGCCACGGAGAAGTTTTCCCTGGTGTGTTGTTTAGAAAGGGAGAAGGAATTATAGAGAGACAAAAAGAGAGATGGGGGAGGAAAGGGATGTGGGATCCGACTTGCGTGCGAATAATACTCGACTTGAGTTCTCTTGTTTCAAATTGGACACGGCCATTACTCGCGACGTAAGACTAGCATTGTCTCCTAAGCATTCGAGGAACATAAGAAAAAAGAGTTCTCATTTCAAGTGTGTCCGGAATGAGCAATCAACGTCCACTTTCAGGCGCTCGTAACATTTGATCATAGGATGGAGATTGCTCTTGAAAATAACGAATGAGATGGTTTTATAGCTATTTCAGGATCTCTATGCACGGAGATACACATTTCGAACAACTTTCTTTCCATTTTTTTCCAAATATAAACTACCTTTATAAAGACAAGTCGAATTTTAACTATACTACTATTCAATATATGATTTTTAATGGCATCTAAGTAGAAGAAAAAATATAGGTATTTATTTCCAGCTTAACATTTTTAACAAAGGTTTCTATAAGCATGTCCTTGCGATGTTGAAAATATTATATACTTACTATCAGAAGTACCCGATGAATTTCAACGGATTCAGTGAATCTAAAACCTTGACCGTGTAACATATAAACATCGCAAGAATAAGACAGTACACAGTTTTAACTATTAAATAAAGCAAAAATGAAGATAACCGCTCCGAATTTACCTATTTAGAAGGAAGAAAATCTTGAGCTGTGAAAAATCGAAAATAACGTGTATACTTATGAGAAAATAATTATTGAATTAAACTGTCCCTCAACACAATAATCAACAGAAAATGGATGAAAAAAGGAACAAATGAAATTAATTAATTAAACGAAAGACAAAAAAGTAAATAGAGAGCGTTTAAGAATCACAGAATTAATATTATCCTCTGACTATTAGCATTATTCTCTCATCCATGAGTTCTGTTACGTGAAAATTGTTCATATCAACAATACTTTGAAAACAATGAAACGATTTATCCAATCACAATTTGTGGAAAATCTGTCAAATTATATGTTATTTAGGTTTTTTTTTAAAACAGTTTGTTTTGCAGAACTACGCCACAGGAAAATATCATTAAAAACTATTTATTAATAATATTTCAATTAAAATAAACAAATATTTGGTTGCTATGTAAACAAAGCAAAATCGTACACAGAAATGGAAAAACGATTTTGCGTTAAAAATTTCCCCATATAAATGCGTTGGCCTCTCAACTTCGGCAACAATGGGAGTTGTCATGGTAGCTTATAATTGGTATAGTTATAAAACTGATAAAAATCACGTATTTTTCTGATTCTAAACGCATTTTTATGCTAATTCGATCAGGATACGAATTCTGTTTTCAGTTCTTTCCTTCATAGAACCATTCAAGTCTCAAGTTCGTACCATGTTTGAAAGTAATTTTAAAATTCAAATGAATAATAAGCTGCACTCATCCCTATGTTATTCAAATGAAGAAAATAGAAAAGAAAATATTTTTAAAAAATATAAAGGTCAATAAAATCGATATAAAATCCTAACTTCACCACGTAATTCTTTATTCCGGTTAAAATGACACCTTCCTCTTGTTTCTATGTGCTGTAGCTGTTGAGCTATAAAAACACACATACATACGTACGTACATACATACAAACACTATTCTTTATAGATATCTATAGATTTTTAGGATTTTGGCTCAACTTAATGGTAAGTAATATATATGTTTAACAACGAAAAAACAACCATGTAACTTCCACGTATACTTTTATGTGGGAGTTACGTAGCTGTTCCTTTCATAGTTAAACATGAAACATTGAATTCTGTTCCTTATGAAAATAAATGCTTCAATGGTTAGTATGAAATTAATGTTGGCTTCCCTTGATCATTTGGAATAAATACTGACCGTTCGAGGGTTAATAATTGAAAATAAGTTAGTTTTAAAATTTCCTAATTCATGAGTAAACATTAATTAGCCATTATTCTTATCTATAGAAATTGAAAAAATCATAGGTGTGCGTGCACAAAAATAAAATCATAACAATTCATCGACTTAAAGAGGATTAAATGTAGAAAGGCGATTATAATTGGTGTGATACCTATGGTTCCTATATAACTTTTAAGTTCAAACGTGAATTAATAGTTACCGAAACAATATTATTAAAAACAATCCTCATGTTCCCAAAACTGCTTAACGGGAAAAATAATCAGGAGTTAGGCAAGTAGACAATCGCCTTCAGGATAGGGAGACAGCGTTGCCCTATACCTAGACAAACAAATTTGACTACTGGCACATTGACCACACATTACCCTAAAATAAAAATAGACTTTCTACCAAAAGTAAAATCAACTACCAACAATAGCTGAAAGATGTCTGCGCGCGCGTGTGAGCACTTGAGATGGAAGAAAGGTAAAACTAAATAAGACTGAAAAATAACCTATTTTAGGAATTCCGGTGGACGGAGAGCCGCTGATTGTGAGGGTTTCGAAGAGGCAGACACGAAGAGAAGTAAGATAAAAAGCTTTCCTTATAAGACTGCTGCCTTCTGTCTGTGGGAGCAGACAACTGTCTTCTTTCCATGGCTGAAGAAGGGTCTTACTCGAAAATCTTTTCACCTTACGTATCTTCTTCGATACTCTCTCCGACCACGGTAAGTGTCCATCAGGCTTCCTACCACAACTTGTTGACATTCATAACAATAAATGAATATATGTGTATGTATATGGAAATATACTTTTAGTTTTCAATCTCTGCACATGTAACTTCAGGTAAATGGCCACTTGCGGTTTATATAAAATGTTTCAGAAGCAACAATAATAACCAATGAGAAGAGTTGTGCGCATCAGGGTTATTTCGTCAACTTATACGGATAGTTGTTACCTGTATGAATTAGTATCTACCAGTTTGTTTCAATATCTGCAGCAAAAAACTGATACAGTTATAAATCAATTGCTGAGAAACAGACCATCTTAAAGCATAAGGTACCCAAATTTCATCATAAATAAATTGTAACCGATGTTCCCATATTATTGACTGTTATAAATAAACTAGCATAAGTGCCGGTTGAATTTCAACGGGTTTAATGAATCTAAATTTTCGTCAATGCAACATGTAAAAATCTCAAGAATAAAATTGTGCACTGTTTTAACCATTGAATATTTCTATATTATACGTCTGTTTTAATTAATTAAAATCTCAAAGAAATTCCTTGTGAATAAAATAGTACCTTTCTTTCTACTAAAATACCCAGTGTTATTAATTTTAAATTGATTATAGCATTAGGATTTCAATTTCATTAAATAAGCAGAATTCCGGTAATAAAAAATTGGTTCAATCTTCAATTGCCTCTGATATTACTTTAAATAGATTTTGGAATATAATGTACCTCAATATCGTTTATCGTCTGCTCAGCACTCTTGCCTTCTCATTTTCCGAAACAACCGCTTTCACCAGTTTTAAATGGATTTCAAACTTAGAAGAGAACTTGATTCAATTCAGTTAAAATAACCATATAACAAACTTCTTATTCCAAAGAAAATCCTTTTATAATATGCACTGTTGACTTAGAATTCATTCATTCTGAAAAGTGAATAAAAGTACCGTGTATATATATTTCTTTCAACTAACTTAACAGATTTTAATGGTTTAATGCATTAGCATTTCAATTTCATGAAATAAGGAGAATTCCGGTAAAAAATTTGTTCAATCTTCAATTGTCTCTGATAATACTTTAAATAGATTTTGGAATAAAATGTACCTTAATATCGTTTAGCGTCCGCTCACCACTCTGGACTTCTCAGTTTCCGAAACAACAATTTTCAATAGTTTTAAATTGATTTTTGCTTTGAAATGGTACTTTCCTGTTAACGGGAATACCTCAAAAAATAAACACGTATTGTTGTGATATGTTGTGATATTTTGTTTGTTAACAATGCGTAACAAATCTTGTTAAGATATTTACGTTGATCCCTTAATGATGAATTTGTGGTGCTGTATCTTTGCTTCAAGACCATGGTATTTTATCTAAAGGGCGAATGTGCAAGAAGGATCATATTATGAAACTTCACTTCTGCGACAGAATATTTTGGAAATGCAACGCGAAAGCCTGTCAGCAGAAGAATTCATGTGGCTACAACATAACAAAGAAATCGACATATTTCCAGCTATTTTAAATGCCATAAAGACATATTGGCCCCCTAGTTACATAAATTTAGATTGTACTAGTAATTATGTTGCTTTTATTAATAAATAAGTTTAAAAAAAGTGTGATTTTTAAGTAATTCCCCCGTTGTTACGCATTGTTAACAAACAAATACGTCGTAACATATCACAACAATACATGTTTATTTTTTTAGGTATTCCCGTTAACAGGAAAGTACCCAAAATACTTGAGTCAATTCAGTACAACTTCCACTTTACATACTGTAAACTCCAAAGTAACTCCTTTTATAATAGACAATGCTAGCCTAAAATTAATTCATTCTGTAAAGTGAATAAATAAAGTTCTTTCTTTAAACTAAAATAGCCACTGTTATTAGATTTAAATGGATTATAAGCCTTAGAACTTACTCTGTATTAAATAAGCACCAAAATTCCTTTTATTAAAACAAATCAGTTCATTAAAAGATCCACTGTTGTTTCTTCGAAAATTGCCTGTTAGCAGTTTTAAATGTCCTTTTAATTTTAATTGAATTTTAATTTATATTCGTTTCCAAACTACGGCCATTGTTACGAAATTAATTCGAGGAATAACAATATAAATTCGTAAGCACGTATGGTTTACAAAGAATTTAATTTAAGAATGCTTTTTATTTCCAATTTTTCTAAAATGACACTGTTGATACTTAAAATTTTTTATATTTACGTTAATATACTTATTTTCCACAAAACACGCCAATCTCTCCCCTTCCTTCCTCTCTCTCGTATTGAAGCTAAAAATGATAATGGTCGACATAGCAACATCACGTTAAAATGGCGAGATTTCCACAAAATATGCAAATTAAACATTTAACATGGAATATTTCGAACGGTGGGAGAAAAAAGACGGACGGAATAAGAAACTTTATAATTTTTTTCAAAATGATTCAAATCCGAAGGTCGTCTGTTCATTTCTTCTAATTTTAATTTCCAAATGAATAAAAGCCTGCACGTCGAAAAATCGCGTTTTACATGTTAAGTAATGGAAAATGGAGACGAACCAAGGAATTCTTTCGCGATTTAAATTTGTCATTCTCTGAAGAAGTGTTAATCAAGCATCCCTACCAAATTTCGAGTTTCTATCATTATTATTTCTCGAGTTATTAACGTTTGCATAGCGTGACCAACCAACCAACCAGCGGACGACGGCTATTATTATATAAAATATTGTAAGAGAGTCAATAGAATAGTGAATTGCTGGTGAAACGACTTAATCTGGGAACCGATATACAGATGTATTACAGCAACGTTAAGCTATTACAATGAGAAGTGGAACTAATTCCAAAGACAGCAAAATGCATGCCGTTGGCGTCATAAAAAGGGTTAAGTACCAGCAGAATTTGTATGTGATTCAATTTATGCTTAATTAAAGAAATACTCGTGAAAATTATGTCAATGCTAACAATAGAATTAAGATCTATCATGTTATTACCGGCTGTTGTTACAGCTTTAGCTGGCTTGGCGTTAACTCTGCTCAGAAAAATATTACGGTTTTTAGTGATGTAAATATTTAAAAAAAACCTTTCAGTTGGTAACAAACTCGAGTGCCATTCACACTGTAATTACGCCGTCATGTTTTTTCCTCGTCGAAGAATGAAATCAATCGCGCCTCCTAACAAGTTTGCAAAATTAAATCCAACTTTTTTCGTGGAATAGAGTTGGTGTGATGAAAGGGACCGCATGAGAGAAAGAGAGAGACTCGTCGCGTGCGCTTGTGCGTGCCTAACCACTTCCTTTCCATCGGCCGATCAGAATCCACCTGCGACTCTCCATTAAGGACCTTCCCGAACTGTGACCGCACTTTAAAGAGCAATTGGAATTGCAAGGCGTGTTCTGGAAGCGGCACGGTCCTTCCTTTCGCACCTCTCGTTAGTTAAGGAGGCCTGCCAAAATTAAAAAAAACACAGATCTAATTAAGCTTCGTGGACCCACCTCTCTCTCTCTCTCCCTATCGCTCATTCACTTTCCAAAAGACTCCCTTGAAGACGAAGATGTCACAAAGGAGGGAAATGAAAGCGTTTCGTGCAGACGAAAAGTGATGAAGAGAGAAAGGAGAAGCATGCTCGTTACAGGCGGCAATTAGCAGCGCACGAACTGTCTTCGTTTAGGACCCTATCCGTTGACCCGTTAAAGCGTAATGTGACGTGAATGGAATGGAAAAGTGGGCGGCAGACCTAATAACGAGATTGAAAACATATTCGAGTGGGAATCCCTCTGCTCCTTTTATCCCTAAAGGGATATTAAACGACGGATTGGGCTTATATAATGCCGCGTTACAAGCTCATTCTTCGCTCTGAAATGTCATTGGTGTATTAAAAAGTAAAATGTTTAAATTAATCGTGGAATATGTTGTTGTCACGAAAAACTTGATGATAACATTTTATACAAATTTTTTTGAGTAATGTTTTAGCAATACTAATTTTACATCTAATTTATAGGTAGATACTTATGGAATAAGTTCTTTCAAATTGTAAAATAATGTGTTATCTGATTGGATAGTAAAATATATTATGAATATAAAGAATAAATGGAGAGGTAGATCACTACACGAAAGAACAACATTCCATTGATCATATTTTTTAATTTTAACAGACACTTTTATGCGATAAAACTAACGTATTTTGTATCTACGGTCCCATTATATAATATGACGATGCAAATACGAAATTTTGATTTCATTTTTCCTCAAAGTAAAACTTCCTCAAAATTCGTCGATGAAGGCAACTAAAGATATACATTTATAATATGCCAATAGTACACTGCTAGTTGTTTTGGCTTAAACAACACAAAATTCAGATATGTTATTTTATGAACATTAATTCCATACCTCCCAGATTCATATTTCACGTTTTATTTAAAACAAAATGGTCATTTAATTTAATTATGAATGTGTATACACGCAAACACAGGAGCGCGCACACATAAACATATAGGTTTCTTTTTTGACGTTGCTGTTAAACCCTCAGCATGTTCACGGAAATAGACGTTAATGACCAAATCCGTGTAGATTGATATCAAATTCAACACAATATCTGATATAAATTATGTGGAGTAACTTTCATATTACTTTTATTGCTGTAAATATACATTTTATGAAGGTAAGCGTAAATATGATCCTCAAAAATGAGCAAACACACTTTTCGACTCAATGAAAAGTAAAACAGGACGTATAGCATGCTAGAAGATATTGATATTCAAGAAATCTTCGTTCTCTATAAATTCTAGAAGCGCATTTCCGCTACAAAATAGACCCTTCATCTGCAATGCAACCATAGTTGATTGTAACTATAAACTGAGCTCGATAAATCATTTTTGAAAATTTTAGAATAAAATTGAAAGAGAGACATCGAAATGGTATGCAACACGCGTTACAGATGTGTGCCATACGCTGCATAAATATACGGGTGTAGCCCATGGCTCTCGTTAAAATGCGCAGTGTAGCTGTTCGGGAAAGTGGGGCGTATTACCAACCAATCAATAAGGATTTGAAAGCAATGGGAAAGGCCTTATGGAAATTTATGAATCGGGATCTGGAAATTCCATAGAAATGGAATAAAAAAGAAAGAAGCTTTTCGGCTGATGCCCTTAAACGGGAGAGCATGAGAACAGATTCCATTTCTGTCACAGCGGCTTCTTCTATTTAAGTTTCATCCTCATTTCTCCTCTATTACCATTTCGACATGCAATCGCTATACACAAAGCATACATTTTTGGAAATAAATCATATATAATGTATTAGAATTTATAAAGTAAAGCAAAAATTATCACATCGCTTCTAACCTTAATTTGCGATGTTATGTTGAATGAAATGAGTAGTACTTTATGGAATTAACCTACAATTATAAAGATGAAATATAATTCCAATGTTTCTTAAACGTTTATGAAGGGAATCTAAAGATTGCCTAAGTGCTGAAATCTAATTAAAACTCTTATAAAGTATATTCTGTCAGCAGAGGCGGATTACCCCGTAGGCGCAATAGGCGCGCGCCTAGGGCTTTACATACACTATGGGCCTCAAAATTAAATATGAGAATAGAAAATTAAAAAATAATACAAGTGATAATCAAATTTCAGGCGAAATTATAATAGACACTGGCACACGGGTAGTGTATAAGCGGGGCCTCCAAAATACGTTGCGCCTAGGGCCTCAAATTGTCAATCCGCCACTGTCTGTAAGAGAAATATAAAAAAATATTGTAGCTGTAAATAACGACTCGTTTTGTAATATAGATATTTCAAAATATTGAATGAAATGTAGCGCTTATTAATTTCAGCTTCAATATATTTGAAAGGAAAGCTATCGTTTAAAGACGTTTCAGAAAATAGATATGCACCGAATAATAATTACTTTACTGGAGAGACTTTAAATAAATAAATTGCATGGATTTATATTCTATACACTCTACAAGCAATAGAATGTTTGAAAATAATAAAAAGTTAAATTATATGTTAACTGCTTTTATCTTTGCTATGATGACAATATTTATCTTTTCTGTCACACAATTTATCTCGAATACATCGCAATTTTTAAACCAGAAGAATATATATAGCTGATTTACAAAATTGATTCTTCACATCCCTTTGGCCTACTTTCACCAAGTGGTTAGTAGCAAAGGTATCGTTCTAGTAGGGTTTAGACAACAGATAATGCATCAGCTTCAGACTAAATGATTCTTTAATGAAATTTAATTTAGCTAACTTACTTAACTATGTGTCCTATTTCACTCACATCTTTACTTATCAATAAGAAAACAATTCAGATTATATATTTATTAAATCGTTGTTGAAGTCCACAGTTCAATTGTAAAAAATTCATTCATTTATCATAATTCTACTGACACTAATTTTTATTGTTCTTTGAGTTATTTTATTTGTTCGTCATGGAAAAGTTCCACGAGGTTATGTCCACCGCCGTCAAATTTATAAATTACAATTATTTTTTTTAAAACGCATGTATTTTTACACCGAAACTAAATTGTGGTAATTCTTGCTGCATGCAGCGAAGTAAAATAGGAATTTCCAGGAAAGAAGGTTTGTTTTTATTTCTGTAGCGTTTGTTTATATACAGTTGATCGGTGCTAAGTGAAGCGGGAATGAAGGCTGAGAGACGAGGGGCCGTGGGAAGAATAGTGGCGCTGCCGAGTGGGCGATCGCTGCAAACTTAAGAAGCACCGAGGCGAACGAAACGACTACCATGTCATCTGACGACGCTTAGACCAACTACGCCGGAGACGAAATATACCTTGTAAGTATAGCCATTGATCTACGAAAGAAAGGCACGTTTATAGCAAATACACGTGAAAAGAAGTCACAATTGTATTTCGTAAGTAAATAAATCAGCAAATGTTAAAATCTAATTCAGATACTTTACAGAATTGAAAATTAGGAAAAGTTTAGATAACGAAAGTTCTCGGAATACATAATATTCATATAAATTCCTGTATTACGAAAGATTATGTTTAAAAATATATCGTGGATCAGTTTAAGAAACAATTTTTCCCAATATTAATTCAATTCCTCCTGGCACATTTCTATTGATAGCATATAATGCGACATATATTATTCAATTATTATGATGTTTCCTGTTGACCCCTAAGTATTACTACAGGTAACTATTTAAGGAATCGGTATTCTATTTTAATAGGTTTTGTAACTTTTAAAACGAGGGTATTTAAATTGAATCAACCTATTCTAAACAAAAGATAATTAAAATGACTAGATAAAATACTTTTTTCTGAAAAAATTGATAGAGAATAATCTGTTTAATAATTGCACCTAATACAGCAAAAAAGCAATAATAAAAAATCAAAACTGGCATTTGCAAAATATTGTGCATACTATTTTTTATATCTTAACGATGAAACCTAGAGCTATGACATAAATTTCTTATCTGTTGCTAACTTAATTGCCCGCCGTTTCCCGGATAAATTCAATACTTCATATAATATATGACAAACTGGGGAACTTTATCCTTATGACTATCCATGAGTCACCTATATACGGTTTCACAAAATACTATAGGAACCCTTTCCCTTGTTTGTCTTTTTGTTCTTGAATTTTCTAATTTTTGTTATGCTGGTTTTTTTCTATCTTGCGTCTCTTCTTCTATATCTTTGGCACTGCCATACAATTTTTTAAAAATACGCTTCCTTTCATATAATTTAGTAATTAAATTGTTACTGCAACGCTGGTATATACGTATATTATACGTTTTCGGGAAAAGCCCATAGTATTAATATAGGTAATATATATTAATGTTAACAAACTGAACATATGGCATAAAGCTTAATTAACACATCTCACCTGGTACCAATGACAACATGTTACTAAATTATTAGAGTTACTTTTCTAACTTTTACTTAATGGTATTTGAATACCCCAACATTTATTAAATTAAATTTCATAGTTAGTAATAGCAAACAATAAACTTTTGGAATAATAACCATCATCATAGGTAGTCTGTCCATAGACGGGTCCGTGATTATTCATCGTTAAACTCGGTTCTCCATGCACTCCTATTTCCTGCAGTCTTCTTCATGTCTTGATATCTCCCTTTCCCTTTTAAGTCGTTTATCAGCTCAAACCTTTTCCTATCTCTTTCTCGTATTTCATCCAGTTTTCCTTCTATCACTTCTCTCCTCAGGTAATGTCCAATCCAGTTCGCCTTCCTCTTTCTGATAGTCTGTATAATCGTTCGCTTCTCTTCCATTCTTTTCCATGTCCACATTTCGAAGCTTTCCAAGTATTTTATATTATTTTTCCTTAGCGTCCTAGCTTCTGCCCCATACAAAGCTATACTCAATACGTAGCATTTTATCAACCACTTGCGGATATCCTGCTTTATATTTCCCGTTAGTAGGATTTTCTTTCTTCTGAAAGCGGATTTTGCTTTCGTTATTCTAGTCCTGATTTCATCGGTACATTTTGCTTCTCTCGTTATGATGCTTCCAAGGTATTTATAGTGTGAAACTTGTTTTAATGGCTTTCCTCCAATACTTATGTTCAAATTTTCTTCTTTATTTGATATTCGCATGACCTTGGGGTTTTCTGTATTTATTTCCATGCCGTATTTTCTACCTGTTATCACTAGTCTATTTATCATTTTCTGGAGTTCCTTTCCTTTATTGCTAGAAGTACTTGATCATCCGCGTATTTCACTGTTCTTATAATCCTTCCTCCAATTTTGAAATGCCCCGTGCCTTCTAAAGCTTCTTACAACAGCCTCTCTCCATATATATTGAATAGAATCGGCGATAGACAGCAGCCCTGTCTTACTCCTCTACCGATATGTACTCCTCTGGTGTCCGCATTCTCCAACCTGACCTTTACAACTTGATTCACATATAGATTCATGATCAATCTCCTGTATTTCCAGTCTACACCTATATCCTTTTAATATCCTCATCAACAATATCCAATTTACTTTGTCAAAGGTCTTTTGCCAGTCGATGAAACATACGCAGGAATCTTAGCTGTACTCTATTGCCCTTTCTGATGTTTTTCATTACACCGATAGCATCTCTGGTTCCTCCTTTTCTGAAGCCAAATTAATCTTCCCCTAGCATTTCTTCGGCCTTTTTCTCTAGCCTTTTATTAAGAATCCTCGTGGTGATCTTCGAAGTGTGTGACAGTAGGCTTATTCTTCTGTAGTCCTGACACTGAATTGATTTTGGCTTCTTCTTTAGAGGGATCATTGTTACATCTACGAAATCCTCGGGCCACTCTCCTGAGTTGTAAATCCTGTTAATTAATTTCGTAATCACTTTTAATCCTCCCTATCCCAAAACTTTAAGTACCTCTACCGGTATTCCATCGCTGCCCGTAGCTTTTCCTTTCTTCAGCTCCAGTATCGCCTTTTCTACTTCGATTTCCATAATACTTGGTCCTAAGCTGTCTTATTAAACGTTATCCTCTTCTTCTAGTGACGGAATAATAATAACAACTGATAAATTTATTATTTAGAAATTTATATACCATAATCCTAATAAATTCTAAGAGGGAAGGTATGATTATATTTAAAATATAATATATGACCTTTCATATTAGTCATAACAAGTTAGAATGAACTAAAAAAGCAGATTCTGAAAACAATTTATTTTAGAATGTTCGCGTAGATTTTTGAAATATAGGAATTCATCTCCTTCCTTTCGTTAAGTATGTTGTAATACGAACTTTATTCCTTTTCGAAAATAAATTGAACGTATTTACGCTACGCTTTTATTGTTGTATCAATCAAACGGAACTTTACCGCATTAACGGATCCGTATAGATAGTTCATGAGGTTTTTTTTTAATTCTGCTAAAAGACAACCGGACAACATCATGTCACCATCCAAAACTATTATGAAAATTTAAGCTTCCCAGGTCTTCTCGTTGCTTCAAAAATTTTCACACGGACGGACAAAGTGAAAACATGCGAATAAAAAAGCGCTAAAAAAATAAAAAGTAATAAAAAATACCACAATTCAAATAAATATCCAATCGCAAATTAAAGCTAGTGGAGAAATGCGGCCATTTTATTGAATGCGTCCCCGCACTTACTCTGAAGAAAGAGAATTTCATTGCCTCATGAAAAAAATTTCCACCCTACCACGCAATTTCATTTCCTCTCTAAGTCTGAAACATCCGAAACACGTCGCATACTCTTCAGTCCACCACTAAAGCAATTGAATTCCTTTCCTTTCTCTCTCGCTGCCTTTATCTACTCCTTTTTCGTATGTAGTCTCACCTCCACGCTTCTCTCAGAATACAGAGTCCCATCGGCTATGGCGCCACCTTACAGAATAGAGCCACAAGCCCTCTTTCCCCTTACCTCCAATTTCCCGCCTCCTTTCCTACCTACATACAATTTCTCTAGCCCTTCCTTCCCCTTATGACTCTACCCATTCCATCCCGTCTCTTTCCTCCATTCTTTGTCCATTTCAATCGTATCGTCATTATTCTCTCTTCCACCTTCATCTCCCTTTCATCTCTCATTGTTTTTTGTTCAAAACTCTCCTTCTTCCCACCTATTCTTTGTTTGTCCTCTGTTCCTTCTCTCTTCCCATCATTCCTTTCGCTAATTCCTTTCTTGCAGCCTCAAACTACCCTAGTCTGTTCCATCTTCCTTCTCGCGTCTTTCGCCTTTCTTCGCAGTCCTACCCTTTTAAAATCATCCAATATATCCCCGCCGTTCCTTTCTCACTTTTTCGATACTGTAAATTCCTATTCCTCCTTCCCTTTTATCATTTTTTCCTTTCTCCGCCCATTCCAATACTTCCATCCAATGTCTCCAAACAATACCATTTCGTTGATAAACAAACTGCAATCACCCCTTGGGATGCATCCGTGGAAACGCACGTCTCTCGCGCAAACACTTGACTGGAGACTCGAAAGAGGATCACTTTGCACCGCCAGACGTTAACATCTAGAGATTGGAGCACAACCTCCTATTGCTATCACTCCCTTTCTTATCTTCATCTTCCCTATCCTTCACTTCTTCGCTCTCGAGAAATAAGAACCATCGACGCTCAAGGTGCATCTCTCTCTTCCAAAGTAAACGCTATTTGAAAACCAATTACATTTCCTGTCTCTATGAGACGTCCTGCCGGAAAGACAGAGAGAGGAGGGAAGAGGACAAGACAGGTGGAACACGACCCAATATAAATGTTATTATATAGCAGCTGTGGCCAAACTTACCTAACCTCGGAGCCGCATACGATAATCGTCAGAAGTTTGAGTGCAGCATGACACAATTTGTGCTAATCAATTTACGAATAGTAATACCTAATCTCTATGCAAAGCAATTGAGATATAATGCATGTCCTTTAGACATTTCCAGCACGTCTCAAGTAACACTACGTCATTGTTTTCTGTAGTGAAAAACGTTGACACGCATCCGAATGGAAATGTAAAAGAGCGGCATACTAAGTTAAAAAAGCCGCATGTGGCTTGCGAGCCGCAGTTTGACCACCCCTGTCACATAGCATAGCGATGACCGTGTTTATATAAGTGATTTTTGGTATATTACAGATTCATATTGGTTGACGCCGATTAGAGGATTTTTGTTTAACTCCCAAAAATATTTAATTTGCATATACGTTTATGACAGCTGAGATATACGATTAATATACACTACTAAATACATACTTTTTATGTTGTTACCATTTTATAAAAGTGGCGCCTGTAATCAAACATAACAATTTAATGAGTAAAACCTTAAATTAATGGATATCACCTTTTAATCTAAAACGCCAACGTGCAAGAATCCTTTAAGCCCCTCGTGAGAAGTGAAGGAGAATGACATTAGTTCCATGGTGCGATTTTAAGAAATCGAATCGAGTGGTACCGCTAACGTAATGGTTTCCATTAAAGGGTGATCGATATTTATACAAGAGATAAGAATGGATTTTGCGAAAAGTCATTAGAAAACATACCAAATGTAAAAGAGAAAAACTTTACGTGATTATTTAAAAAATTCGAAACTGAAATATTCCTTGGAAGATCAGTTTACAAAGAACCTCTTGTTAAAAACCTGGAGCATTTCTAGATTAAACATGGAAATATGCTGACTGACCTTGTTCAAGGTAAAGATATTTAAATAAAGTAACCTTTAATTATAAATCGGAATTATTTCAAAACAATTATAACAAATCAGTGTCGACCATAATTATAATTAACACTTCTTATTTCAAGTTATAGATAGATGTAGGTACATCCCCTCTCCATCCAAAGCTACAATGTAAAACATCCCTTTGGGAAATAAGAGCATGAGTGAAGTTACACCCCCATGTCAGAGTACATTGCGGTAATCTGAGTTGTGAAATTTATTAAGGCATCAGTTATGAAGAAAACCGTAGGCTAGGACGATAAATTTATATTCTACAAGAAACTTACCGGAAAGGTTAAACTTTTCGATTTCGCGTATATTTAGCGTACATTAAATGTTGCAACAGCTCACATATCATTATGATTAATCGATTGTCTTATGAGATGAAATATATATATGAACGAGCAGACACTATCTCCTCCATACCTGTTTATTGTGTTCGCTGCATGCAAATATCTTGTAAAAACTCTTTGACAATAACTGCGAGTTATCAGCTTTTCCTATAGCATTACAGAAAATTCGGACAGACAAGACGAAGATAAAACCGCTAGAGATACAAGTGCTCGTGTGTGTATGGTAAAACAGTTAATAACTGTATATGATAAAGATTATCGCACTACAAATTTATGAAAAAATAGTACAGCTAAGTGATATATGTCAGTCTTTTCTGTCATGCCAAAGCGTTTTAGATCACAATATATGAGTTTTCTATATCTTAATACTACCCTTAGGTGAAATGACCATATGATGAAAGAATGCTGAATCCTCCAGACCAAGGAAGCTTCTTCCATGTGAATAAGCAGAAAAGTTTCACGATTATACTCCCTGATTCTTCCGGAAGTGCCGCCACACTTGGAAATCACCAAACAGATCCAATCAGCATTTTTTTCGCACTGACATGGAGATGGTCACACTTTCCGATACTATTTCATGCCTAAATACCAAGCTAGGACTTTCTCGCAAAAACAGGTAACTTAAATAAGTTAGCCTTCCCACCAATTCTCTAGTTCTACCGTCATCTGACTAGAAGAGATTTATAAATCATTTAATTAATTCACATATGAGTATCTATCAATCAAACGAAAAATCGGAAGTGGTAATTTATCAGCATGCATATTACGTTTCCAAAGAATAGTTTACTCAGAGTTACTAAAGTTGGATGGAGCTACGGTAATAGTTCTCATGAATATCTGAAGAATAAATTGATGTGATCAAAGACATTGTAGAAATCGTTAGCTATTATATCTGCATGTAACAGTGAGTTTCGTTACACTTATGTGGCATAAAATAATCGAAATAAACAAAAATCAAAGAAAAGATGGTCGAAATAAGGAGATTTATAATTTATTGCGTGACAAAAATAATTGCGTGGATACTAAGTTGCCTTATTTCGATTTAAAAAATATAAAGTGAAATATTTATCTTCCTCCAAAGTCTCGGGTTGTCAAAATTTAATTAAGGAAACAAAATCCAAAAATAGATGAAAGGCTGCCAGTGCCTCACCGTCTGGAGGTCAGAATCCCTTGAGATTAGTCTTCCTTTCCACCTCGGAGTGTCGATCGAAGATTGTTCTGCCAAGGCTGACACTTGGAGGGGCGGTAATGAAGCTGTAGTCGGTTACAACCGCGAGGACAAAGAGATGGGAAGGATTAGTGAGTGGGGTCGGAGGAGGGGGATGTGAGGCCGGGAAGAGGAGGCGAAACAAAGGCCAACGGGTGGACAGGAAAAAGAAAGGGAAATAAAGACAGAGAAAAACGGATGGACGTGTAGAACGAGACACAACGCGGTAGAAAATGAGAATCCGATCATTTCAACTAATATTTTGTTTATATAAATAGCCTAAATATATTTAAAAATAAAATCATATGTAATTTTCTTTTCAATCTGTTAAAACTTTTTTAATCTCTGTGTTTAAACGTGATTATTCGATAAATGCAATTAATTCACAATGAAACATAGGAAGCTGATGAGCAATAAAAATCAACTTCCGAAGGATATCATTATGACGTAAAAATAAATAAACTATGTATCTTCTAAGGAATTTTAAACTTTATTTTATGTTTTAGATAAAAATTTAAAAATTCTTTGTAAGATACATAGTTTATTTACTTTTCCACTATTCGGAGCCTGAACTCGTTAATGAGATATCAGTATGATTGCTAAAATTTTCTTCGATAAGATCATTGGTTAATGTTAATTTAAAGAACTAATAAACTTTCCATATTTAGTCCGATTTGAACTGTGTTAGACAATGATTCTCCCAGAATCGCTATTTGGTTTTCCCGAAAAGTTCAAACTTTTTACATGAATCAATGAATATCAACTTACAATTAGAAAAAGCTCTACAACCTCAGTTGATAAATATATCTCTGAAAACTACATTTTAATAAGAGTACAGCTACTACATAACAAACTTTCATTTTTGGTGTACTGAAATAAAAAATTTTAAAAAGACAAAGAAATAATTTTTAAGACCGGATTAGAATTTCTATGAGAAGCAGAATAGGAGACGCTTTTTCAGAAAGTATAAAATTAGTGTAATTTTCAATGGGTATTATTGGACAAAAAGAGAAAAGGGATCTGAACATACAGAAGTTTCTAAATGCGTATGAAGGAGGATTAAGTAAAAAGGCTGAGTTGAGGCGCTGACAATCGAACTGCCGTTGAATCACTTAGGGAGATGAGAACAATACAGTTTGCTTTTAAAAGCGAATGTGAGAAGCTTTCAGAGAAGGTATAAAGAGGTGGATGTTGGAAAGTTAGGTAAAGACAAACGAAGTAACAGATTAAGGTATTTCATTTAATTCGTAGGAAAAGTAAATTACTTGAAGTTAAGATAAATATTTATGACCTTCGAAACCTTAGAAGTGGAAGAAACTGCACGGATTCATGAAATGGGAATAGATACTATAACGAACTGTTGGGTGGTTCTTAAGGGCAAGGGAGAAATAGCGTGCTCAGAAAGCTATGAAAATTTCCAGTGTTGGAGAGAGAAGAATTTTTTCATTAGCGAAATTGGCAAACATAGTATTCCGTAAAGTTAAATTAGCATCATAAACAAAATATGAATAAGCGGCAATATGTGGAGGAGAAAACGAAAGGTAAATCGAGCAAGGAAGAATTCTAAGAGGAAAAAACGAGAAGCATGTATTAGAAAGTAAAACAGTTGAAATTTTGAATGAGATAAATGGGAGAGAGAAGAGATATAAGGAAGTGAGACGAAATGCGGCTTAGCGAGAAGTAAAACGAGACAAAACGATTTCGAAAGGCTTAGTCATATTCAATGAGGATTTGTGCAAATGTACGTATTATGACTTTAAGGTGGGATATAGCCTCATGATTAAATTGGAGACGTTTCATGCTGAAAAATTTACCAAAAATCCCTTGTATTTTTTTAAAATTGTGATTTTAACAAAAAAATCATATGTATTAACAACGAAAGACAAAAAGTTAACTTTATTGGATATTTCCAACGTTAAAATAGAACCATTTGGAAGATTTCTGAGCTTTAGTAAACTTTGCGGGTTACAAATAAACAAGTTATTCAGCTATGTGAAAAAGTTATCTGAAGCAAAAAAATAGATTCATATCATGAAATGCGGCAGGCACTTGAAAGAAAATATCACTCGTGGGAAGGAAAAACAAATGCTATGAGATTAAAGTAAGGAAGAGTTGTGGGAGAGATTTAGGATCGAAAGGGAAAAGGAAAGGGAAATAGAGGAAATGCGGTGAAGAATGGTAGAGAGGGAAGCGAGTGGAGTTAGGAAGAGAGAGAGGGATTAGAGAGGTGACGCAGAGAGAGAGAGAGAGGTGTTGGGCAAGGAAGGATTTAACGTAATGAGGGGATTGATTACGGCGGAATCTGGAATGGAAGATCGATGAGAAGCTAAAGGGGAGTGAGGGAGAACAATGGGCGAATCTAGGGGGAAATAATAGACGGGAGAATCGAGGAAGAATGGAAGAGACGCAACGGAGAGGAAATGAGGGAAAATGGAGAGAGGGGGTTGGGTTGGGAGGGAGAGGATGGAGGGAGGTGGCTCAGAGTTTGGTGCAAGCATAAAGGGATGGATATGAGATTCCCAACCGAGTGAGGAAAGAGAGTGTTGAGAGAGGATAAGAAAGTCCGACTGAGAGCTAGAAGATATAAGGAGTTGGAGTTGTGTGTGTATGAGGGAGGAATGAGAGGACGAAAAAGGTTATCTTCGGAAACATATAGGACTGGAAATATTAGATGGATTTAATTTTATCGAGCCATATTTTTTCCTCAAATGACCAACTACAAGTAAAATTTTCATTAAAATTCAAAGGCGTGAAAATTATTGTTATTAAGAAAAAAATTTACAACACGAACAAAAAATAGAAATTTTAAAACACATTTAAGTTATTTAGTAAATTTCACTCTTGGTTCAGTTTTTTCCACACTTTGAAGTTAATTCGTTCGATATGTACTGGCAGATAAAGTATTAATTGCTTTTATATAACTTAAAAATTATTGTAATTGCAAATATTTTCAAAATGAAAACCCGAAAACTTTTAAAAAACGATAGGCAATTATTAACAAAAGCAAAGCAAAGGAACGCAGACTCATGTACACAATAAAATAAACTCATTACCCAACTAATATTACGAGGTGGAGTGATATTCTCTCCAAAGGCTAAATAAATAAACCGACATATGAAGAGAACAATTGTGTGTGTAATAGGAGAACAAGGGGTATATGCATTCCTACCAACCAAATTCATTTCACCACCATTTTGCCGTCAACTTCGTCTCCTTATTACACGTTTTGTGACGGTACGATGAAAAAGAGGAGGGATCATACGCTCGTTAATGCGCTTAAAAAATTCAAAACACAAAAATTGGAGAAAAAGTAGTAGTAGAGAGAAAGAGAGGTGCGTGTTCGTGGGGAGAGGTTATCAGGCCGGGGGTGGGATGGCGGAGACGTCGAGAATAGTTATGAGTTCCAGGGTTGGAGACGAGGAAAGGTTTTTCCACCGGAAAGCAAGAGTGTTTATGGGGGAGAGTGTGAGGAGGCAGGTTGGGGAACGAGGATAAAGGTTGGCCAGTTTTAGGGAGAGTGAAGAATGGGAGGAGAGGGTCGGATGAGGGTGAGTGTGTGCGTGGAAAAAGGGAGAAAAAAATAGGAACCCGAAGAAAAGTCTGAAAAAGTCCAAGACCGTAGACTCGTCGAAGTAGACGAGAAAGGGAGAGGGAAGTTTTCGAAGGGGTTGGAAAAATGAAGGCGAAGAGGCATTGACGAACCCTAGGTTAGAATGAGATGCCGGGGCCTATGGGCCGACGAATCTTGGTGGGAGTAAACGGGTTAGAAAAAAGGTTTTTGAAACGGAGTTCGTTCCAAGGGAAATTGAAACGGGAACAAAAGCAGTGACTCGGAGATGCGATAGAGAAGAGGAGCCAGGGTAGATAGAGGATGAGGGATAGAGACAGAAAAGGGATAGAGAAGAAGCAAGGAAGGGTTGAATTGAACCCAAGAGGAAGAAAGAAAAGGAATGAAATAGAGGGTAAACGTGCGTGAACAGTAGAAAGCGGGAAAAACGGGTGAAGACAAAAAGATATCGAATGGAGGACAGAAGAGGTATAGCGGAAGAGATATTAAGTGGAAGTGATAGAGAAAGGGGGGAGGAGTGAGGTAGATATAGGTTAAAAAAAAGGGATGGAATGAAAATGGCGGAGATTGAGGAGGATTCGTCAGAAAGGGAGAGGGCGGGGGAGAAAGTTTTCGAGGAAGATAGGAGAAGATGGTAAAAAGAAGTGAGCATGAAACGAAGGTGATAGTGATAAGAGAGGGTGCCTCCTTTGCGGAAAAGCGAAATAGACTGGATGATGTTATAATGCATTAGGAAAGCAAGAGAGTGAGACAGAGAAAGAGGGAGTATAACGGAGCGAAGGACGAGGAGATATGGATCGAAGAGAGGAAGGAAGTTGGAGACACAAATGGGGGAGACGAAAGGATGAAGGATGACGAGTGGACGCAGGAGATGAATGAGAAACGACATCGGGGCGGGAGAGGAAAATGGGTCAAGAGGAGGAGGGAGTCTGAATGGGGTGTAGGAGGAAAGAATGAAGGATTGGGAATTTTCGGAAAATTAAATAGACCGAAATTTCAGCCTACTCAGGCGGAATTACGATAATCCCATCGACCACAATGTCATTGCGCGTTCAAGATAAGGTAAAAAATTGGCTTGGGTAAACCAACTCGTATATTCGGAAATGCGTTAGAACATAAACTAAATATGACTTGGGTAGGGATGGAACGTAAATTTTACGACGGAAGAGGAAAATACAAGCTATAACCTCTCGAAGCTACGAAGTACCAAAGATAGGCTATGGTAAATCGTGACGTCGTATTACACTTCGAGATCCATTCCATCGGTTGGGACTAGCAGACAGTCAGTCTGGCCACAATGGACATCCCTAAACGATTGAGTGGCAGTAAAATAGAGAAATGAGAAGGTGAGGAAAATGGAATGGAAAAAGGAGGTCCGTGAGAGGAAAATGAGGGGAGTGGGGAATAAGAGACTAACCTGGGTGAAGGAGAGTAGTAGAATGGGTCAGCTAAAAATTGTAGTGAGAGTGAAGGAGGGCAATGAGGAATAAGGAGGGAATAGAGAAAGTTGAGGGATGATGGAACAAAAAAAGAAAGAAATGGCAAAAGTGTCCGGGAGTAGAAGGAGAAAATGGGAGGAACGAAAAACAGCTAGGAAGCAGAATAGCGAATAAGAGGATTAAAAGAACAGGAATATAGAAAAGGAAAAAAAGATTATAAAGGGTGAGAGGAAGAGAGAAGACAGACAGAGAGACAAACGACTTTATTTCGGGCGAAATTGAGACTACATAGTCCCTTCTTACATTTAACCCTAAGATAACAAATGAAAAGAGAAGGCGAGGAAAGAATTAAAGTGAAGAAAGAGGTAGATTTCGGGCAAATAAATCAAATCCATGGGGATATGCGAACAGTATTGACATATAGAATTGGAAGACCTCTCATTTTTCAGTAAACTAAAAACAAAACTCGGGGTTCAATATCGGTTAGCAAATACAACTTATTTTTGGACGAAGTTTCACTGAATGCTATGTTTCCGCGCAGCCGTTTCCCTACGTAATCCTACTCCTGTTTTTTTCCTCCTCACAACTCAGACAGCGCAGAAAAAAACGCTATCTAACGTATGCACTGCACTTTCAAATTAAACCTTGAAGATTTTTTTATACTCATTTTATTAATTTTTGCGTTCACTGAGTCTGTATTTCGATTATATCTTCGTATTTATAGTGGTAACTTATGAAAGTGGAAAACACTCAAGAATTCACTCTAAATCTTCAAGAATGCCACGAGCGCTTTTTTTAAATGCAGAAATGTGTCTTTGGATTTTCTCGGTGTCGCATTTTGGGATATTCTACTCGAAATAATACTAAATTCTAAATCAAAAGATTCTACGAACATGCTGTTCCATAACAAGAGAAAACATCAAAGGGCCGCCACTGTCAGGGAATAATTTTCTTACTAACGTGAAAATTTTGTCGTAGAGAGATTCTTATTTCCTTTAATTAAAATGAGATAGAGGTTGTGTTGCATATTATCACAGGCGCGTATATTAGGTGAATTAAATGATAATACGATTTTAAGACTTAAATATAAATAGTTTATCTCAGAGCTGCACATGCTAAATTTGAGATTTTAAATTTTAATTGGTAATTTTTTAAATAGTTTACAATTTACTTTATCCATAAATACTACAACCTGAACTATAAAGATAGCAAATTTAACTTTCTCGTTCAAAGTATATAATTTTCAGCAAAATTAGATAATATCCAGATATTTAAAGCACAAATTAAGTAGATATTTCAACTTGATAGTTTTTAAGACACGTTCCAGTCTTAGAGCACGAGCAGGCATCTACAAAATCATTAACGATACTCCTCTACGCTCTGGCCACAAATCATAAACGTCAACTTCTTGGATCCTTAATCCGCTGATGGTTCCGGGAAGGGAGAAATTACTTAACGCTCGTAGAAAGGAAGCCAAGGCAGCTGCTCTCCTCTACGATTTATTCTTGGGAGACTGCAGAAGAAGGTGAAGCGAAGAAAGGTCTAGGTCTAACGGATGGGATCGAGCGAAAACATCCCAGACAAACGATCGAAAGAGGGAGAGAGTGCTCTTTAGGAATAAAGGAATGGATTAGGAGTGATGGATTTGTGGGATGGAGGGAGAGGGAGAAAAAAGGAGTGGAAGGATGGGAAATCGTGCTAAGAGGGTCGCGGGTGGGTTATCGAAGGAGCTGCTGAGATTTTGGGAACGGAGAAAGGCTATGGAAAGAAAGGGAAGGAGGGAGAATCCAAGATGGAGGGTATATCGAATTGCTCTGAGAGATCTTTGCACCGAGGGGAGTTGAGAGGAGGCACGAGACAGCGTTATGGATGAGTAGAGTGAGACGTGAGAAAACCTGAAGTTTGGGGATAAACGAAAAAATTCTTAGCGTAAACTGACGTATTTCATGTCTCAAAAGTTCTAAAATGTCTTGTTAAAATAACTTTCTGCTTAATATTCACTTATATAAAATTTACATTCCTCCACAGTCTTCACAACCATCAAAAACTAATCTGTTTAAAACGATATAGCATGAAATCTTATCCTTGAATTAAAAAAAAGTTTTTACTAATATAGTGGATGCCACTTAACATGATCTCATAGGGACCAATTTAATTTATAATAGCAATAAACGTCAGACTTTCTTAAACTAGATTTGGTTTCGAAATTCAGAATTTTAACATCGCCTAATAAAAATAACAAGTGAATAATAAGTGGCACTTACTGAATTAAATAAGGCCATTATTAATGATTCGCCTGAGGCGAGAAATCTGATGCAGAAGTTTAAAACCTTTTGAAGCTTCTATAAATCCACAGAAATAACCTGTCGCGGACCCCGTTGCTTGTAAATAGTAATAAAAACTTTCCATCTTCTTATTTTACAGACAGTCCTAAACAATGAATATATATACATAATACGAAAATTAGTAACAAAAATCAGTGATATATGTAACAAAGGGTGAGCTCTTCTTGACTAAGGCATAAAACGAGAATGGGCGGAGTCGTGCTCATTAAATATTCACAGTGGAGCTAAGGCTGGAAAGCAAATTTGCGCTTAATTTGTCATAATTAGAAAGAATACACCTACTGAATACGGGCCACTGCTTCCACACAACAAAGGATAACGACTCCTTTTAGCTTTTACAAAAGTCTGACGCTGAATTTGGAGGTCGGGTAACCTTGGCGTGTAGATTTAAATTCCAGGGCTTTGGAGCTGTTTGGAGAGCATATGGAACAAAGCCACGAGAAAAATGAGTGCATCATTGTAAATGAGAATACAGTAAAAGAAGTTTGTTGTACATAATATAATACACTTGTATTAAATGGTATATTTTAATTTGAAAATCATTCTGCAAATAAAAGTTAAACAACTAACGATTTTTCTTTCCTCTAATGATGTGCATTAAAAATAAACAATAAAAAAATGAAATAGGAATTCATTAATATTTGTTGAAATTATTCATTCACAATGAATGTTAGCATTCAGCTTGAGGTGATCGTTTCTATAAAAATACATCAATAAATTGAGGACTGCCCGGTATTTCTCAGACAAAACAGAGAAAGGGTTATTACTTTAAGAAATCTTCCTATATTGAGAGCCAAATTCCCTCATCTTTCCCGTAACGAATATGTCGTCTATTACGTCCGCTTCTTTTTGTTAATATGATAATATAAAACAACTTATTTTAAACATTCAGACATGTTCATAGTAGACGATAGCTCACTGATATGCCTCATAATGTACACCAACTCACATCTAGTTTTTTCTGTATGTCCACTATGTAATTCCAATGGTGATGGTGACTTAAATAAATATTGCAAATTGAGAGACGCGACCGTTTCCCGTAAATGTTTTGAATGAATACGTGTGAAAATTTAGGAAATAACGTCAGGAATGCATCTAAGTATAAATGTTATGTAAGTTACGCAGAGAGGACTGAACGTAAAATCCGAGTTAAACAACAGTGCGAAATGGAATTTCATCAACCAGGCATTAATTCGGCCGAAATTCGGTGAGAAAGGTCGAAAGCTCTTTAGCCCCAATCAGGAGTAGCGGTGCGGGAGAGCAGTTGAAAAAATATCCAGATATAGGTGACACGAAAGTGAGAAGATACCGCATTCTCTAAAGGAAAATAATGAGACCGAATTCGGTTTGCCACATGCGCGAAAACAAAGAAGAAATACAAGTACTGCAGAAATTTTAAATTAAGCAACTCCTGCATTCCTTGATGATCTGAATTTTAAAACTGCCACTATAAAAATAATTGCTTCAATGACGAATCCGCCCTGCGACCTTCATGTTATGCACCAAGAACGGCACTCCTTTAAATTCAATTAAATGTATACGTAAAAGATTCTTTCAAATAGTACGAAGGCGTAGAAGAGCATCTACCGATGTACTTTGATCCGCAAAACCGAGAGATTTCTGCGGCGTTGAAGAAGACACGACATAAACGAATTAAAATGGGTGGCTAGTCGGAGGGAATCAGAATGGAAAGGGGGCGATAGGAGAGGTTAGAAAGGGAGGGAGGGGGAAAGGAGGGTATAGAGGGAGGGGGGAGGAAAGGAGGGTATAGAGGGAGGGGGGAGTGAATGAGGCTCGTTGAAATGGCCTCTGGAAAGATAGACAGATGGATCGAAGGTGGGCTGGCTCGAAAATCTGACCTCGATATGTCAGTCCTTTCGCTCGTTAAGCCAATTAGCGAGAGGAGGGGATATGCAGGAGAAGAGAGGAGGGGGGAGGGTGAGAGGTGGGGAAGAGAGAAAAAGACCGGGGACGAGTGTGGGGAGTAGCAAAGGATCACGGATTCGGTAGGTCCGGGTAAGGGTAAAGGAAGACGAGAGGCTAGTAAGGCCTATGCAGAGCGGCTCGTTAAACCAGCGGGTGAGCGTGACGAGGAGCGGGAGCTGAAGAAGAAAGGGGGGGGGGGGGAAGAGACAAGGATTGAGAAGAGACGGAGTTGTAAGAGGGTTTAAAAGAGGGTGATACGGTTGCGGAGGGCATAGAGTGGAATTGAGGGTGGACATGGAGGGAGAAAAAGCATGTGGGAGATCTGTATTAGAGGTAGTGGGCGGGTAATAGATATAGGCCATCGTGGACGTACAAGGAGGGAGGAGAGGTGGAAAGAGATGAAAGGGAAAGAAGAAAGGGAGTTTGATGGTGTAGTGGAGGAAAAATTAAGGGGGCGGGTCGTAGCGTGGAGGGGAGCGAGAGGTGGACGTGTGGGGGCTTTGAAAGTAGGTGGGGCTCCTGGGAGGAGCGAGAGTGGGGAGATGTGTTGCTCAAGGGAAAGAAGATGGAGAGGCCATTAAATTTTGCGCCTAGGGCAGGCCAACATGCTTGAATGTGCAAGGAATAAATTTAGTTCTTCTCATGCTTGGAAAAGTGCCTAAATATGGAATGAAAAGTCTCGGAATAATATAATCCTCCTTGGCTTAGCGCGCGTTAAATGAGCGCTTAGCTAGAAATTTTATTAGTTGTCCGTTGAACATAAAAATAGATCAGAGAGTGAAAGAGAAAAATAACGGCTTCATTGTGGAACACGCTCTTCGTAAAAATACTTGAAACTTTATATTGCCGCTAAAACATGCATTATGTTCTCGTGCCGAGTAACAAGCCAGAGAAGAGCTGGAAAAAATTATTATTATGAGAGACTTAAAACTTAATGAATTCAAATGTGTGCGACGAGGCGAAATTACTTCCATTAAGTCCAACTGAGCTAAATATAGAAACTGTCCCATTATCAATACGGAGAGAGATTAGCATATGTGGAAGGAATTTTAATATGAACAATGGTCGACATTATTTTACTGCTATTATAATATATGGAAAAAAGCAAGTGACTCACTCACATTCAAAACAACTGTATAAAACGACAGAATAACATGAATCCGGTCTTTGGATTGAGTGCAAAGTATACGGCAAAAAGCTGTCATTTTAAAAGCGCTGTGCTCCCGTACTCATGAAGTAGGGTGTAATTTATCAAAGTGGATGCATTGTCAATATCAAAAGAGGCGGCAACATATAGTAAATATAGAAACCACGCAAAACTTTTTGAAAATACAAAGATACAATGACATAGTACTTAATGGTATTAAAAAAAATAAACTACCTATATGTTTTCTCGAGGCTTTCTGCACATTGGAAAATCACGTTGAATACACTATAATTACATTCATAAATCAGCTATTTTATAAATATAAGTTCCTCATAGCTATGTTTGATAGAATTCTATTTAAATTGATAAATGTCGATAAATATCGAATTCGCAAAATTGTCAAATTCAGGATAATGAATTGTTATCGGTGTGTTGACTTTCATCACCACATTCTCTACGAAGGTATGGGACGTGATTATTGAATTTTGTTTATCAAACTCAAATTAACACAGTTGTTATTGAAAGCGGAAGAGAAAATCGGTATTTGTCATGCCAGACATAAACACTTCATTCGGAATTCTGTCATATTCTGGCATATATAAAAATATTTTTTAGTAATTTTAGTAACTTTCAAAAGTTGCAAAGCAAGGCTTTAAATGTAAATCATTATCGTACGATAAATATAAAAATTATTATATCTATATTATTGGAACAATTTCAATAATGAGACAAGTTACTCTCTTAGAAACTCAACAGTGTGAGTTATAATGAAGAGAAAGGAAACGTATTTTTCCTTCCGCAACAATCCATAAATACAGTAATCATGAATTTAAAAGTTTTTTGCTTACTCAATTTAATAAATTTATGTTAAAATAAAATAATAATTTCAATCTGAATATAAAACCTCATTATTTATTAGATGTTACACGCCTTTTTAAGTAAAAGGCTGAGCTTCTACATTCACCAAATTTTATTGAAAAAAACTGTATCAACAAAAAACTGCTGGGCTAGTATTTCAAGATAGGCAAACCTCGAACACACTATCTTTTTCGATTGCAACGAAGTGAAACTCGTTTTTTTTTCGGACATACTTTGCCACTTTTGAATGTTAATAACTTTTTTCGGGATAAAGAGTTCAGAATCCCGGGGGATGATTCTAATTGTAAAAAAAATCCATTTTCAGTGGAAGGAATTTGCTAAAGAGGGTCCAAGAGTTCGTGAACGTGTAAGAGTGCAAAAGTGGATAGTCAGAAAAGAATTAAATTATCGCAGAAATTCCTGGGAAATGAAAGGAGCCAAGACAGAGGTAAAAGTTCAGTCGAGGAAACAGCTCACCTTAAAGGAGAGGTCGAGAGTAACACAATTAGCATTCCTTAGAGTTCCAAAAGAGCATAACTTCACTTTGAAAATAACTCTCGGAGATAAGACGGTTCAATTACCAGATTAATGAGCGATCGCATGAAAAACTAATTAGAATGTATAAAATATTACTGAGAAAGTGGAAGATATTATAGGCTTCAAGTTTAATATGAAACATGTTTTTTATACACGAAGGAAAATTTACGTATGATAAAAAGTGGCAAAGAAGTATAACTATTGGGGAGTAATTAAGGGGCTAAAGATTTGATTGTAAAATATTTTTTTCGTTAACGACTATAAATATATCTCTCATTGTGCAATGAGAGAAACCCCAAAAGTTTGTTATATTGCAAAGAGATATCAACGAAGAAATTCCGTAGAAAGTTTAAGAGGAAGAGATAGCAGATAATGGATGGGTACTTAACAACACTTCAAGTAAATAGCAGAGTTTTCTGAATTGATTCCCCCGAATTTAAACTCTACCGTTCGCATTTAAACTTTTGGCAATCCTTAACGATAAATTCAAAGAAAAAAATTACTAACCTCACTTTAACCTTTGGTTGGCTAAAGTTAGTCTTTTATTAATTTCGTCTAAATAATTATTGTCACAACAAATACCCGAGTAAGAATAAATATATATGCAATAGTATTTGCGTCTTGCGAGACATACAACTTATTAAATGTAAAATTGAAAATTGAATCATTTCCTGAGACAACTCACAATCAGACTAATACAAACATTGGAAGAGATTAATTGATAGCTGAGAGCCCAAAACACCGATTCTACGTGCAGCATCGACGTGCATTAATAAATTTATTGTAAAACCATTATTAAAGTTTTTACTGGCATCAGGTGAATTCATCGAATGGTTTCCAACGGATATTTTCTAGCCATAGATCAAAACGGGAAGATTTAAGACATTTTTTTAGTGAGAAAAGTATTCAAAGAAAATAACAAAGTATTTCCTTGCTAACTTCAGCGGAGTTTGCTGAATAGCCTAGGAAGGTATAAGGGTAAACCCTTTATGGAACTTTATGGAATTGAATTCAAATTTCCAATTACAACTGAAAATAGAAATCTTGATTCCGAAATGATTAACATCATAATACAGGCTTAAAAACTTTAACAGTTAAGAAGATGCGGAAAAAGCAACCGAGCGTGAAATTCAATAAACACCAAACCTCTTGTAGACATTTTATAAGCTCTAAAAAATAAACTATACGAAAATTTTCTGAATCTCTTTAAATGCAAGATATAACTCTGCTAAGCTGAAGCTCACGATGTGTTTAATTAAAGTAAGATTCTTAAAAAATGCAATTAATTAAAATAAATCAGTTACACTATGCAAGGATTCCTAGGTTTTACACAGCGACATTCAGAGCTGAGGATAAAAGAATGAATTTCGCGCCTTATATGGTTTTCTGAAGTCGTGACGTTAGATTTTTCGAATACAAATTTAGTTAAATGTTTAGAACGCTTAACAACTTAAGAAATACATTTAAGTAAGTTGCAATCATTGAATAATAAATAAAATAGTACAAAATTATTATTGTTTTTGGATAAGCTTTTAATTTTAAGAACACGATTTTTCGCATAAAAATATAGTATAATGTTGAAAACACATAACAACTCAAAAAATACGTTTCTTTTAGGATGTTACAATCACTGAATAATAAATACACTAGTACAAAATTATTATTGCTTTTGGATAAGCTTTTAATTTTAAGAACCCGATATTTCGCATTAAAATTTAGTATAATGTTTAAAACACACAACTAAAAAAATTAATGGCTTTTAATAAAAATATGCAGCGAAAAATGAAAATGAGGAGGGGGAGGGGAGGAGGGGGAGGGAAAATGGGATGGGGCGGAAGAAAAACTAATGAAACCCAGTCAAAATTGGTATCGATCAACGAAGAATTTTATAACAATAAGGGGAAGGGAAAAGAGGGTGGGGCAGAAGAAAAACTAATGAAACAGTCGACATTTTGACTTCATCATTGCTCCATAAGAAAAGCACGTACATCTGTGAAGAGGCGATTATATTTGCATTTTTTATTTTTTTTCTTCAAGATTCAATCACGGAACTTGATCTATCGGAAGGTATAGATTTTGTAGTTCCTTATTTTGTAGACAGAATTCAAAGCCGAGTAGAATTAGAGTAAATTTATTGTTTTTATCGAAAAAAGTGGTAATTTTTCTGGGTCCCAACAATCTGATGTCGTGGAAACGAGCTGAAGGATTTTATATGGGCAAGTTTTCACTGGGAATCAGACGCTTATATTATAACTCCATTAATATTAAACTACGACCAATGAAAGAAATCCGATATTGATATAATCCCTCTGCCCTATTATTGTCCCATACGAGGGTAAAAATTATGTCACTTTCACGGCACGGTTATGTTTGTGGACAAAGCAGATGGAAAAATACAAAATAACGAAAATTACAAATTTAAAAAATGTTTGTAGAATGAAGCACCGTGTACTAGTAATTAAATAATAATAATTTTCAAATGAATATTCAATTTAAAAAATGATTACTGTTGTTAAAAAAATGTATGTTTACCCATTCAACCGCAATTTCAAGCAACTGAGCCTTCAATCCCCGTAGATGCTGGATAATTTAGCTTCTACTATATTGATATGCAGCGAAAAAATGAAAATAAGGGGTTAAAATTATTTTTGATATTGGTTAAGGTTTATACAGTGAAACTTCGATTTTATGATCCCCGATTTCACGTTTTTCTCGATTTTACGCCTTTTTCTCTTGGTCCCGGCGAATTATACATAAGAACAATGTTAAAATTTAACGGATTTTACGGTTCCGCGGTTTTCCGTTTTCCTCGAATTTACGTTCTAACTTTTAAGTTTATTATTTTTCTGCATACTTGTAATTGTTATAAAATTCTTAGTTGATCGATACCAATGTCGACTGTGTTTCATTAGTTTTTCTTCTGCAACACCCCCTTTTCCCTCCACCTCCTTTTCCCCTCTTGAACTGTTAAGCGCTCTCAACATTTAACTAAATTTCTATTCGAAAAATCTGGTTTTTAATGATAAAAGCATCAATAATAATTGCTTTCAATAAATTAATATTAAAGACGCTGATTAGTGTTTACGCCTATCATAAACTATTTTTAAATAAACGTTACGTTTACTGCTTATTTACAAAAAGAATGAAGACAGTGGGAGTAAAATTACTGGGAGTGAAATTGAGCGGGAATGAAATTACTGGGAGCGAGATTACCGCACTGAAATTACCGGGAGTGAGATTACATAGGACCCTGAGAAGGACCCCGAATGTAGTCACAGGCAAATCGATCCCAGACACCCCACGTCACGTGACTGGACGGTAGGGGAAAATACCACATTTCCCACTGAAAATTTCCAGGGACTTTTTTGGACCCTTTATTGCTACCTTCAGCCTGAGGCGAATCCTTCCAAAATAAGCCTTTCGCATCGCCATATTCGTTTGACGAAGCATATCTCGAGATTGTGAACCTCGGGCATGCGCAATCTTTGACACCCTTTCCTAAACCAAAAGACCCATATATAAGTATGGACTACTGATAATATTTCCCTACCTTTCTTTGCCCGTGAGTGTGATTTGAAAGAAAAATTCACCGATCCTTTGAAAATGGATGTGTAATAGCGGCTCGCTGCAATAATGTATCGAGTGCGACTCAAACGTATCACTCACAGGTCGACTCAGGATTACCCTGAACTTACAGTTATTCCCCGAGAAAGAAAAATTCGAAGAGGAGATGAGAGTCGGTGGATGGCACTTTGAACAAGACGAGCTTGGAAGTCCACCATTTTTAGGCGGGCTCTTAGGAAAGCGATAGTTACGAAATTCCTTACCTAATCTCTTTAATGAAGACTAGTTTCGAGGCTCTAGACTTAACACATTTATTTTTCAGCTACCGAAAGACGCAAAACAACAACAACTGCATTCGGGTTTAATTACATTTATTTAAAATATACAGTAAAAGCCATGCTATCCGGCTATTTAGAAACCGGCAATTACACAAATGCAATTCATTTTGTATTTTCTTTTTCCTTTTTCTATGAATTTTTGTATGAATTGTATTTGTGTAATATCACAACTTCCACTTTAAATTTTCTTAAAATATTTTCTACTAGCAGAATTTCCCGTTGAATTTCAACGGATTTAGTGAAGCTGCTACAGTACAACATACAAACTCTTTAAAATACCTATATAGTAGACACTTTTAAAATTAAAATTAGCTTTTCAATTAATCATATTTGCTTGTAACAATCCGTTTCCGAGCCTATTTCATTCAAATATAATGATAATTTTATTTCCTATCATATTACTTTCGTCAAATCTAGCTTCATTTCTTGTGTAATTATGCCTCGCTGAAATATTTACTTTTACGTCTTGTAAGACAGAAACCCGTGAAAAAGCAACGTACAGTTGTCCATGATTGAACACAGACTCCGGTATATGTACACCAGATACGTGAGCTTATTTACGTTAATAAACATTATAATGTCAAATATAATGATTTTACTTATAAAAAATGTAAGATTCCAGTATTCAATAGACGAAAGAATGTTCAATTATTTTAATCAATAAACGCTTCCTGAATAATAACCAGTATCTATTTACGTTGCTATCCATAAACATCGATCGTTTCGTTGATTAAACAAAAGTGCGAATCGAATAACGCTAAACTTTAAATATTCAAAATATGAATATTTAGGGATTTAGGGATATTTAGGGATGCCTTTTCCTTTGTTATTTTTGAGTGCGTGTGTTTTAATTGTTCGTCTAAATGTTTGTGCCTGTATGAGTGAGTGTGTTTCTTGTTTGTTTCGTGAGCGCGTGTGTGAGTGATTGTTCGTCGGACAGTCTTGTGTTTTGCCGAGTGATTGGTACCAATCAGTGCCTGCCTTTCACCATTTCGGTGAGAGGCAGAGGTTGCGGCCTTGTGAGGTGCCCCCCGGTAAACCTGTAAGTTTGACGTTTCTTTTTTCTTCCTTCATTTGTTTTCCGTTTTTTGTTTTCCTTGCGTCTTGTCCCTGAATATTCACACTTTACGGCTAAGGAATTTCCTTTTACAGGTTAAAAGGTAAACATGAAGTTTAGTCACTTTTATTATTTAAGGGATTCCAAGCTAATGAAGTGTACTCACTTTTATTATGAAGGCGGTTTTAGCACTCAGGAACACCCAAAGTCAATTTTTAAAGCATTTATTACTTTTATGTTTAATATAAATTCAAGTGAATTACAAAACATATTGCTCAATAACACAAAGTAAAAAGCTATTGAAAAGATCTGAATCACGAAATGCGTTTCGCCTAACAAATTACATTTGGTTCCATTTGCGCCGCAACAGTCAAGATGATATAACATTGAAAGGATAATATTGGCGAGCCTTCGGCTCGCTGTTTTAATACGTAGTCGGCTCTGGGCGCTGCCGCGACCTTCGCTTCGCCCGGAACCATAATATCCCTCACGTTGTCCGGAGACTGGATTATACTATTTTTCCTGTCTTATGGCGCATGACCTTGGAAGAGCGAATGGCCAATGAGAGGGTTTCCCCTTCCACCACCGCTTGCAGCTCTCGGAACACCACCCACCCCTGCATTGCTTGTCACTTATGTCTGATTGGCTGCAACAGTAGCACTTTCACCAGTACACTCAAGGTCATGCGCCATAAGAAGGGAAAAATAGTATAGTAAATGTTGAGACCGGCCAATCAGTTTCTTGTCCGGAGATTGGGTTAGTAAATGTCGAGACAGGCCAATCAGTTTTTACAAACCCAATCTCTGGACAAGAAACTGATTGGCCGGTCTCAACATTTACTAACCCAATCTTTGGAAAACGTGGAGGGATATTATGGTTCCGGGCGAGGCGAAGGGCGCGGTAGCGCCCGGAGCCGACTACGCATTAAAATATAGCGAGCCGAAGGCTCGCCAATACATTCTTTGGATGTTTTTTGAAGTATACATATCGATTTACATAATAAAAGTGAGTAAACTATAGCTTGGAACCCCTTAATAATAAATATGACTGGTTTTTACAGAAACGTTCAGAAGAACTAAATAATTTCGTCCTTTTCTAATAGGGTAAATAAAGATAAATAAGAAAGTTATAATCCAATAAATTCAATTTTGGGAACAGGTTCACTGCAGTACTCCCCAAACTTCCCGGACGACCTAAACTTTTCAATAGTCTATTGTTTGCATGTAAGAGTAGCAACGTATGAAATAAGTATGGGTAAATATCTAGATCTAACTACGTGTGGAAGAATTAAAATGGAAAATGCAAACCTCATGCATATGTTTGAGGAATACGATAGTGGTTATTGCTAAATTTGCGATGTCAAAATCGAAAAACGCTCTCCTAACCGGCTATTTCTCCTAATCGGATATCCACAATCCCCAGCTTTTACTGTACTTGGTTTGATATAAAAGTTTAAGCTATTAATTCTAAAAAAGAAGTTAAATAAAACGGTGATAATATCTGGTGTTTAAAATTATCAGCATTGCAAATTTTCAATGAGAAAGAAAGCAATATATTGTTAAGGGTAGCTTTACATGAATATCAGCGCGGAGAAGGCAGAAAGGACAAGAAAATAAGATTTTATGTAGAAGTACATATATTATCTCGAATATTGATCTAAAAAGAGATGAGTGGCATGAAAACGAAAACAAATCTCATTATCCTAAAGTAATTTACACGGCCTTTTTAACTCTGTTATTACGTCATTGAATACAAGCCTAACTTAAACAAAGGTTTGTAATACAACATTAGAGTTAATAGTGTAAATCAAAGAAAATATAAATCGAGGCAGAGCTTGAGGATCTTCATTTAGCTGAGCGAAAATCTGTATGATAGGCTCGGTAGAGAAAACTCAACAAAGCTGGAATATAAGAATTACTCTGTCACGCTTATTGAGAATTGATAGAATAATATATACCTACATAATGGTGATGTGATTAAAACATTTTTGCATTTATGCTAATTTAAGCATTTTGAGTTTTCAATATTTTAATGTTTTTGGTCGATTTTTAAAGTGTTTCTAATTGTGAAGTACGGCAAATGCATATAAATAAACAGTGATACTGTAATATGAGGGATGTTCAAATTTGACATGGACTTTATTTTTTAATAAAATCTTATATATAATACAATGAGGTGTGTACATAATCGTTATAATGTTGGCAATACAAAAACATTGTTTTGTTGCCATTGCAATCCATGTCATAGCTAAGATAGATGGCGTCTGAACGTGTTTCTACTTCAGTGGAACAACGCATTATTGTTAAATTTCTCTGTAAGGAAGGAAGGTGTAAAAGTGACTGAAATTCATCGGTGACTTCGACTACAGTATGGGGAATCCTGCCTGTCTCGGATTTCTATGTTTGGGTGGTGAAAATCATTCAAAGAGGGTCGCAAATGCGTGGAGAACAAGAACACAAAGCAGGACCAGCAACTGCACTCAATGATGTGACAATTACGCATGTTGATGAGCTCGTTCGGAGGGACACACGAATGTCAGTGCGTGAATTATCGTTGCAAGGTAACATTAGTATTGGTAGTGCTGAGACAATACTTCATTACAACCTTAGATACAATGAAGGCAGCGCTCGATGGGTGCCCAAACAGTTGTAACCAGAACCAAAGACGATGCTGGTTCAAATTTCAGAGGTTCTGAGTAAACGATTTCTGAGGGAAGGGGCTGATTTTTTTAACTGTATCATAAACACGGACGAGACATGGGTCCATCACTTTACTTCAGAAAACAACTGTTCCAGTATGGAGTGGAGAGAGACAAATCTTCCTACACCGAAAAATTCTAATCTATGGCATCAGCAAACAAGGTGGTGGCCACTGTTTTGGGATGCTCAAGGAATTATTCATGTAGATTTCCTAGAACAAGTCCATACGATTAGTGCTGCTTATTACTCAGCGCTCCTAAAAACAGTTTTAAATCTGCTCTAAGGAAGAAACGACCAGGTCTTCTGTCCAAAGGAATTTGTTTTCTCCACGACAGCACCCAACCACATAAGTATAACTTAGCTGTGAATATACTGGCTGAATTGGGGTGGAACGTTCTTCCCCATATTTCTTATAGTCCTGATTTGTCATCGTGTGACTTTCATCTGTTTACGCCGTTGAAAGGGCACTTAGTAGGCAATAACTTCAGTTCGAATGGCGAGGTAAAAAATACAGTCCTCAACTGGTGTCGAGATCATCCGAAAGATTCCTTTAAAACGGGAATACAAAAACTACTAGAACGCTGGATCATGTGTATTCTGAAGGAGAGAGAGTACATAAAAAAGTGACTATATTATTCTTGTGCTAGGTTACTTTTACGATTTAATAATAAATAAAGTCCAGGTCAAATGTGAACACCCATCGTATATGTAATTCAGTCTTTTAGTACAAAATTAATCTTTTTTACTTGAATGTCCATCGAATAATGTGCATGTAATTGCATTGTGCTACCTAATAACTATATTTTCTGTAAGCAATTAACTTAAAAAGCCTCATTCTATAAATTTTCACCTCGTCTCGATTTATCTTAGCGCAAGAACAGCAACAATAATCTCAATAATGCAGAGGCAACGCAGGTTTTATGGATAAACAAAAAATAAAAGAAGATAAAAGGTTTCCTCGTAACAAACACAATAAAGCATTTGTTGAACTAAACAAGATTTTTTCTTTCACGGATAATCGCGCACCTCGAGCGAGGAAAAGAGACGCATCTTTTTAATTGAACGGCAGCTGCGTCGCTCCGAGATACTGGTGTTATCAGGCGGAAAGAGTGGGCGGAGAGAAATTTCCTGGGAGATAAAGTGGGAGAGTTTTAGGGGAGGGAGGGGAGGGAGGGGAGAGAGAGAGGAAGAAGAGAGAGGAAGGAGAGAGAGGAAGGAGAGGGAGGGAGGAGAGAGAGAGAAAGGAAGGAGAGAGAGAGAAAGGAAGGAGAGAGAGAGAAAGGAAGGAGAGAGGGGGAAGAGAGAGAGGGATGAGACAGTCAGGTAGGCGAAAAGATAGAGGCAAGGGCGTAGAAAGGAGTAGGAGATAGGGAATCGAAGAAAGGATGTGAGAAGAAATTGGTAAAGGAAAAAAGGAGATGTGGTGAAGGAAATGGGGGAAGTAGGAATAAAATACCGGGAGAAAGGGTGTGAGGGATGAAGAGTGTTTAGGTAGAGGCGAAAGAAGTGGGATGGAAGGGATAGGAGTGGGAGAGAGAAAAAAAGAGAGAGGATAGAAGCCCGAGGGGAACGAAATAAAAAAATGTTGTGAAAGTAATTGCGGATTGAGAGATAAAGCAATGGGAGGAAATGAGAATGAGCGAGGGAAGCGTGAAAGGGAGTAAGAGAGATGAGGAGCGAGTAAAGGGAATTTCGAAAATGACAGTTAAATTAGTAAGGAGAGAAAAAGAGGCGAATGGGACAAGTTATTCGGAGGATTGCCCTTAATAGGTTTGGTCGTATAGCCTTCGGTAAAAAAACGACAACGGTTGGTAGGTGAACTTAGATGGAGCCAATAACATAAAATCAAAGCGAATACCGTCATATAATCGAATTAGGAAAATGATTCGCTCATGTAGTAAAGGACGCATTGATAAATCGGTTAGGTTTCAAAGTTTTGCGCGTGTAAAAAAATCAGATTGCATAGTTAAACAGAAAAGATAAGTTTCATTTAAAGATTTTTTTTCGATATCGGGTAAATTTCGAGAATACGACTGGTCAACCTAACTTTATTTTAGCGAGAGAGAGAGGGGAAGGATGGGAGGGGGTTATGAAGATGGGGAAGAAAGATAATGGAACTTGAAGGGAGTGGAAGAGGAAAAAGTGGAAGCAGATATGAAGGAAGGATTGGGAGGAGAGGAAAACAGGTAGAATAGGAATATGAGAGGGCAAGGAGGAATGGAGAAAAATATATGAGAGGCCCAAAATGGCCTTATCGTTTATTTTATGAGGAACAAATATTTGCGAAATCCGGCGATGAATGAGTCATTCGTTGAATAAATAATAGTATGAAATATTAAGTTCGAATGAGAGAATGAGATATTGAGAAAAATTTCATATATCCTAAGATAGTTAAATATTTATTTAGGAAGTCATTTTGAAAATCATACGTTCGATAATGAATGATAGATTTATTATTTTCTGTCGAGTAGAAATATAATTAATTAAATTTCTTCTAAATTTACTATTTCTATGTTAATTTCTCTTAGTCCTATTTATTTTCATGAAAATGGCCTAATTATGATGCTCCATAAATGAATTATTTCGGTTCAATATCAATATCGAAGGGTTTGAGATATGACTATGTTTCTGTACACAGATGAAAATATCCACCCTTTTTTATTCTCCAATAGCCGTAATGTTTACTTGCTGATAACACTTTCGCAACGTAGATACCTATGATTTCCTCTATAGGAATCACAAAGTATTGAAACTCTACATCCGTATCTTTGAATCTGTGCCGAATTTGCGCAAACTCCTCTTTATGGCATGGATTGAAAATGTTTTCAGCTGGAAAGCTGCGCCAGACAAAAGTAACAGGGTGAAAATCTTTGAGAGATGGGAAAAATAATGAAGCAACGTACTTTTAAGGCAATATTTTACAATCGAGCATATTTTTTTCAGGATGTTTGATAATAATCATTAATATTTGTTTCTGCGAGAGAAGACAGGAATTACATCATTTGTGCGGACAAAGACAAGAGGTTATACATTAAATATAACTGTATGAAAGTATCTGACGCATGGTAATTATTTAAAAAGTTTACCCAATCTCTGTCTTCCAAATTGGTTGATTTTTTTACATATGCTAATATAATGTCTTAAACACTGACTATTGCTGTTACTAAACACAATAATGACATTTGAACTTTAAAGATTAAAAATCAATTAATTGATTTCCATGACGAACTATCACATGAACGGTTGTAGAAGAGACTCGTAGTACATGTTAATGCCACTTCTTTCTTGAACCTTTTTACAGGCTCCGGAGCTGTTTCTCTTGTTTTTCTACATTAGATTTAGACAGTGTAAGCTCAAATTTTCTTATCAACCTTGTTACTCATGAATAATACGTATTTACCTATGTGACGATAACAGCTCTCTCTCTCTGAGTTTTTATATTGTCGGATTCATATGTGGAGATAAATAATAGCATGCGTTAAGTTTAAGGTGTTTGAGTGAAACGGAATACAATATGCGAATTCGCCCGAAAAAATCCAATTCAACTGAAAACACTGAAATATTTAATTGACTAATATCATCTTAATTCATCATAGCCTGAAAATAAAATGTTATAAATGATGATGAAATTATGCGATTTGACTGGTCGCCTACGGAACACAGTTGACTGAAGTCAGCAAAGAGCCGCTCGAAATTTATCAAGCAGTGCTAACATCGTGTTGGGAAAATCCAGGGATCAAAAAGCATTTTACCTTTTCTTCGCAATAAAAATACGACACAATATATACCTGCTTTCTTTTGTGTTTGTTTCCGTCATCTCGTTTGGTATTAATGAACCATGAAAAATAAACAGACTATCAGGCGATTTTCTTGTGCGTTTCATCGTTTCAGCTTGCAAAAATTCTAAAGAAAAATATTTAATTTGAAGAATATAAAAATTACTAAAGTCCAATAGGCTGGCGCAGCAGAGGTTTATAGAGGGCATAAGCTCCATTCAATTCGAAAAATTTAATGAGGAACAATATTAAGGATGACTGAGCCAGTAAAAGAGCAGGAAATAAATGATTCAGTCGCTAAGGGGTGGGAGGAAGCGGAAAAACAGGACGTGTATTTGATAAGGGAATAGGTGAGTAACCGAAGGGGTCAGAGCAAAGGAGGGAGAAAGAGAGGGGGGGGAGGAGTATATAAGTAGAGGAAAGAGAAGCAATAGGGTGAAAGAAAGCCGGAGTAAAGGGCGTTTGCGGATGAAGAATTCATGCGGGGATGGAGGAAGGGGAACCGGAATGTTTGCGATAGAAATTAATTAGGAGTAGAGGAGGAAGACGGGAATGGAAAACAAAAGACGCACGTATCCACCTGCAGGGAATGTAGTGAGCGCGACGGATGAGGTGGAGAGGAAGAGAGAGGTAGCGTCGAGGTGAATAGGGAAGAGAAGGCGGCTTGCGTGGGCGGGGAAGGAGCGAGAGAGAGAGAGAGAGAGGAAAAGAGGGGAAAGAGAGAGAAAAGAGAGTGGCATTATTGGTTGGAGTTGTGTGGGTTAGAATCCGCATTGGAACTTGTGGGCATTCCAAACCGTCGCGTCTTTTCCCTTATTTTCCACTCCACCATTTCGCACCCTCCCCTTCTCCCTTTTATCCCTCTTTACGCCTCATTTTTACTCCTCTTTTCTCCGTGTTTTCCGTTCCTTTTTAAACCCTTCGCTCTCCCCCCCTCCCCCATTCTCTCTCAGCCACTCAGGCGTCGCACCTACCTAGACGGTACGGAAAAACTTTAAGTCTAACCCAACTCCCTCATTGCAGAAAAGCCCAAATTTCTCCAAAAGCAGTTCCTGAGAATCCACTCCTTTACCGCACGATCTCCCCCACTCCACTATTCTTCCTCCCACTCCCTTTATTCTCTCACTTTTCTCTAGACCCACCTCACGTCTCAAGCTCTTCCCTTTCTTAAACTCCGCTTCTCTTTACCGAGGAGGCCGCGAAATGTATTTTTTTATACTCTCCGCCCGACTTAAATGCGCCACCTCCCATCCCCCCTCCTCCTCTCTATTTCTCCTACTCCCTCGCTCCTCCCTACTATATCTCTTGCACACTCCCTCCCTCGTCCCCCCCCCCTACTCTCTCTCTCCTCTTTCTCATTCCATTCGCGCCTCGCTCATTGTTCGACAGCTTTTCATACCTACTTCGAATGCACTCGTGTGAATAAATCAACGGTGGAGTTTAATTCCAAGGAAAACGCTTACACGGGCTGCCAGTTATCATAAGCCCAATTAGATCCTTACTTTCCCATTTGAATTTCGGAAGACGTCGAAACAATACGAGAATACCCGCAAAGTTCGAAAATTTATCTAAGCGTTTGAGATTTCACAAGTTTCTCCTTCGATAAATATTTACCATTCGCCTCGGAAAGTGATTATCAGAGAAAAAATCGACAAAAAAATTAACTGATAACAGTTACACTAACATGGAAGCGGTATAGTAACAGCGGAGGAAAGTTTTCAGCAGGAATAAAGGGAGAAGGTAGAGTTAAATTCCATCAATCGAGATATAAAATGCGCGGAGGAAACCGTTCATATATCTCTTTTCGTTCCACTTTTTTTTCTGAGAAGACACATCATTTTCAAAATTAAACCTACCTCATTTTTTCATGAGCGCTCTCTGAAAAATGGAGCCGTCGAATAACGTATTTAGTTCTCTCCTTTTGATATCCAAAATTCTTATTTATCTTCGTTTTTATCCTGTTTTTCTCTCTCTCTCGCTCTGAATATATCTTTATCCTCATTCTCGGACATTCGTGCTTCGTGTTCTCTCTGTCCTCTTTGGGACTATCCTTTCTTTCCTCAGCTCTTCTTCCTCTTCTAAATTTCATTAATACTTTTCTTCCCTTCTTCTCTAACCTATTCTCCTCGATTTCTTTAGCGGTCAAAGACATGCCAATGAAATCTCTTTTCGTGGCCTCATTTTTTTTCAAGTGGACCTCTGACAGAAAAAAATATAAACGAAGCAGAGCGCAATCTTCGCTCCCTCGAATGAAGTGCCCTTCCCGATACACGTAAATGGAATCGATATTATATCTTTTATTCAACTCACCTTCCGGTATTGAGGGGAGAAAAAGGTTGAATCTCCTCCCCTCCGGCCGGTCCGTGATTCGATCAGGCTTCGGACAAAGGCGAGGCAAAGTTGAAATTTTTTATCGATCATTCGCAAGTACTAGGACTGTTTTTGTTAAGACATCCGATGAAGGATATCCGAGAAGGACGCCTTATACTCAATAAAAATCCTCTTGATAAAGGATTTTTCGCGCTAAAAATATTCCGAAATTCCATAAAACAGTTTCTCCGAAAATGTTGCCATTGGGTACTTTAACCAGGGTTGAGTACTTTTGATGTCGAACAGGAAAAGCAATTATAGATATCTTAGCGGTAGAATAATATTTGTAGCTCTAAAAGTGATGGAGGATTTTTAACAATTCCACGAGTTATATGTCCATGCATTGTTTTTATATAAAACAAATTTGAGGTCCAGGATACTTTGGTGAATAGCAAATACATTCTAAAGTAAAATATTCCCAGTTTTTTGAGATGTTAAATTTCGAATAAAAGTTACACTTCGTTAGACAATGCGGAGTTAGGTCCTTAAAAGTGATTGTTTCACCATTTTTAATTTAAAAAACTCAGAAGTTGAAAGTCCATTTAAAAAGTCCTCAAAATAAGAAATAATTCATTAAAAATTATCTTTTTTATGCTAATTAAGTTACAATAGCAAAATCTTATATAAAAGTGCGCGTTAACGGTTTTGGGAAGGGAAAGGCTTCTGTCAAAAGTTTATGTAAAATTAAAATATTTGCAAAAATACACTATTCTTCCTTTTTAATTTAAAAACTCCCTTTCAATTCCATTATTACTTATATCTGTGTGAAAAATATGGAGAAATTTAGCATGGTTTGAAACTGCTAACTGGATATGCTGATTGCATAAATTTAAATAACAACGGATACTCACTCCTTTCTTTCTCATAACAGAAAATCTTTAAAATTGCAACAATTCCAGTTTTAGAGTGTAGAGCCTAAAGTTTTTATTCAATAAAGTCTCATTTACTTCGCTACTGCACGTGTGACGAATACCACTCGATGTGTGCATGTAAATGATACCATCAAAAATCAAAGAGCGACAATAGTCTAAGAGGCTCATTCACTTGAAAAACAAACGAACAAAAATCAATGCTTCGTTGTAAACACCACGACTAAGCGAAAACTTCTTCGTTGACGAGAAGGCGTAGGAGAAGAAATGAAACTTAGATTCCTGATAAAATTTTTCATCACAAAATTTCGTGCACATTTGTAAAAAAACTTTAATACTGTAAATTAGGCAACCAGAATGCATATGAAGATATCACTAATTACGATGGATTTTGGTATGTGGCGTGCCGATATACGAAATCAACAGTCATTTAAGGAAATACAAAAAGTAAAAGACACATTTACGCCCTTTTTTACCGGAACGTATATTACAGTACTCGTCGGAAAAATTTTGCGATTTTAGATCTCCAAGTCACATTAGAGTTGGCTGCGATCAAAATCAGCACCTGATCCTAGATCCACCAAATTTGTACCATGTCTAGCCTCCATGTAGACACCGTCCTACCATGAAAATTTGGCTTCTCCAAGTTATATGATTTCAGAGATATTGCCCCAACAGACGGACGGACAAATGAACCTATTACATTTCTTTACAAAAAAATTAATAAATAGATGGCATACTAGGGTCACTTCAATAGAACATAAATTTTAATGGGTTATCTAAATTGAGTGCTAAATTCTACTTAATATTAGGTTGTAATATCGAATCTTTTGGGCCAACATACGAATATGATGGACTATGTTTAAAATCTGAATTTTTGTGGCATATAAACTTCCTTGGGTATTGTATTAGCGATACCAGACTATTAATCTCATTCTCGCGACCTGAGCAGAGCAGGCATTAATTTCGATGTTTTTCCGGAAGGTCACGTTCAAGGATTACTTTGTTCCATCCGATCATCCTCCCAATCAAGGAAAATTTCACTTATTTAGCGTTTTTCATCTCAAATTGTGAAAGTTAATGCAATGAGCTAAAAGACAATTATAACCGAGGACAAGAAGGTAAGAGCAATTACATGCTAATCTTAAGATCTTAAAAAGATAAAGTGAGGTTTTAATTTTATAAGATTTAGGCTATTTACAATATCAAGAGTGAATGGATATTCTCCCCCTCTAACTTCATATTTGCAATATTATTAACAATATCTTCATATTTTAATTAAATTATTTGGTGGTTATAATACAAAAATACTTTGAATATTTTGTAACTATGCATTAATAATGCTTATAACAAATAAATAAAATGATTTTGTTTCAAATTACTATAAAAAAGTATGAATTTTGATTAATACACCTGAGGTAGTGTTTAATTATCTCAATTGTAATTCGAAAAATGTCCTGCCCAAATCTCATAGGATATCCATCCTTTGGAAGTATTTAAAAATTTATTACTATTAATTAGAGAGAAGTTTTGGAATTCGATAGGATAAATAGATTATGATGAATACCACAAGCAAAGAGCGATGTCCATTCATGGGTAGATCTGCGCATAAGAATTAATAAAGCAGATTTGATTCGTAAAGGAATTCAGGAATTTAAGCTCAAATTCAAGGAATAGACAATGTTTCCTGAGAAACTCTTCAAACCTCACACGACAAAGTTTACGACTTTTGAAAATAAAATGAAAAGTAAATTTCCCTGTGCTCAAATAGGACAAAAAAGTTGAGGATCGCTCGGTAGGATGAAGTACGGTGGAGTCCTCTTGAGTCCCATGGCTGCTATAGTAACTATGAAGGACCACCTTAAACCTTTAAAACTCAACTCCGTATGTTGGTTAAGTTTATGTATGTACTTATACTCTTCCAAATCATTTTGCACATTCACTTTTTATTGCCACCAAGCTGTTAACTCAATTATAATACGAGTATACTTGAAATAATAATAATCATAATAATAATAATATTTGTGGATGCTTTTTATGCTATGATTTTCCTGAGTGTACTACCGCAAAACAACAACGAAACATGGCCGAGTTGTTCCACGATAATGAATTTCTCTGTCCTTGGATGATTATTTAAAATAATACAATAACATCATAAATGCAGATAAAATATATAGCTTACATTCAAAGCAAGTTGCAGATATAAATAATATAAATCTGAGTGATTTAAAATGAAGAACTAAAAGTGAATAAATGAGGTAACTTTTACAACGTTAAGCTTTGTTGTTGAAGTGCGCATCTACTTCACTCAACCATCTGACGGCTACGGAAGTTATTTATATCGATCATTACGTTCGCGTAAAAATGAAAAATTAATATGAAAAATTGTATCAGTTTAAATCTTAAACTACTATGTAAATACGAATTTTTTCTCTGCACCTTAACAAGGAGCAATCATTCCGAATAAGTTCTTGCAAGTTTCGTATCGAAGGAATTTGACTCACCACTACCTACTAAAATGCTTATCAAAAACGTTTAACAGTGACTTGACCTTATATCCTTCTAGAAAAATTTATATAAACATCACAAAAATAAAATATTTTCGACACATACGTTTCGCAGTGAATTGGCAAAGAATACGCTGTCGATGTTTTTGTGCAAACATATTCAATAGCTTTCGCAAAAATCTCCTTCACACTCGTTCACCCATTCAGTTCAGAAATTAATATCGCGGTTATGCGTCCAACTCACGCTAGAAATGCCGTTCGAAATTATAAATTTCCCTGACTTGTGGCGTACGCAAAGTTTGGACACGTGTGACGCGATGTCGAGTGGGCGGACAGCAAGAAAAGTAGAGGAAGAAGCCGCTTTATTGGATTGAAAAAAAAGCGAATGACGCATTATGACGGGTTGTGGACTAGCGAATTCGTCATGATCACTCCTCGTTCCTATAGAATGCCGTATCACTAACGTCAAAACTTCTGCTATTTCCTTTGTTATTTTCATTTTTTAGGTTTTAATAACAAGAAAAGACAGCAGAAGAAGATAAGAGATTATTAATACGCCATAACACGCAAAATGATCAGTAAAAACACAAACCAACAATACCGAGAATAAGAATTTCATAAATTTTTCCACTAATTGTAAGCCTTATACGAGGTATCCGGACAAGTTACTGCTAGGATAAACTATGCCTATCTTTATATAAACGGTTAAAATAAATTTTAATAATATAAAATAAGGGATAAAAACTACAGGAAAACGGGTAAATTATATAACATATTTTAAATTCTTGCCGCTCATCGAAGGCTCTGAATCCAAAACTAAAAATTTCAAAGTTTTCTTATACGTATTTTGTCCTATCATTCATGTACTCTAACTCCATTTTCTGTGAAAATTTGATCGATAATAAAGACAAAATACTTCTTATCTTCCGATAAGGATCTTTAAATGAATAAAATAATCTTTAGCTGTGAAAACACGATTTAAGATATTTCATCCAATTTAAGATTGTTACCAGTTGATTTTAAATGTTAATATGATGTTTCATTTACTTAGTTTTTCTGTAGTTATAGACATAATTCAAGGTATCTAATGGGTAACTATTCTGTTCTCACATATTCTATATTGGAGAACCTCTTATGATACGGGTTCCTAGAACACGGATTCACGCATCTGATATCTATAAATCACGATTAATTGACAGGTATAACGTAGATTATATTACTTCAATTTGCCGAGGAACACGAATGAGAACCCAGTGTATTGTTTCAAAAGATTCCCAATGTGGGAACCGAGCGAGTACTGCTATGCTGCTGGAGATATGGTGCATTTCTGCGGTTCTTAAAATCGCTCGCGAGCACGAGGACTTCAATATATTTAGGTTTTCTCTCTAAGTGTATTAAAAACATAAGCATTAACTCTGAACCTGGAGTCTTTATGTAAAATTATTTCAAGTATTTTGAAAAATACGCTCTTTCCCGCTTGATATTCTAGAAAATTATTTGGTGTTCGTCACATTGAAAACGTTGGTAACTCCTTAAGCTCGACTTCTAGCAGTCAAGCATATGAAGAAACATATTGATGATCGTTCTCAAGCCTCACCTTCATCATTCGCCTCTCAAAACCTCCAGGCAACACCAATATCTCCGTACTCGACATGAACACCACCGGTACAATGATGAGTACTCATTCCTATTTTTTATGCCGAAACAATTATTTTTTTTTTCGTCTAAATATTTTTGTTTTTAGATATTTTAACATTTTACCAAAAAGTGAATTTTTTGATTTGTCGGTAACGCATCCATACGTATCCCATTTAATCTTAAGATCTTGCATTAATATTACGCGCTGTTTTCTGGGAACATAAACACGGCTCTTTATGTGTTTACTTTATTATCACAAGCTTTTATCAATTTTACCACTTCTATACCACGGTTGTACAATTATGCAAAGTCACTGTAATGTTGTCACGATTCCACGAAGTATCGATAGTTTCAATATGAAGTATGTCAAGATGGGTGACAATTTTAGTCTAAATTAGACTCCGGAGTTTCACTTTCTCACCTGGACGACTTTCCAATGCCAAGGATAAGGAAGTAATAAATGGCAGTTCTTTTCCTGAATGCAAATTGCCAAAGTTGGTTCCATTCCCGTTTCTTGCTATCGGCTACATTAATTAATACGCGCTTTCCTGCGATGTTGATAAAATAGTTCGGGTTTAAACAACGCTAAAACTAAATAAAGCTTAACAATTTATTCGATATTCTGTCTGAACTATTCGAACATATAAACTTCTTAACAAGCATGCTCTTCCTTTAACGCCTTTTGAGTACACTATTCCTCTCAACCAAATTTCCTTAAGGGTGAATGACCTTGCTGGATTATTGTCCTTTCCCTATGTAATGTCTTACTAAAGGTAAATGGTTCATATCAACGTTATTATGTTCGTCAGTTTTCGCTGGGTAATCATTAGTTAGTACGTGCCTTTATCACCATGGCTTATTCTGCAATACACATGCGTCGCTTTTAAAAGGAAAACATCCGATTCCTTAGGACTTTTAACAGCATCGATTCCACGTATGACACGCGTGTCATGGATCATATTAATTTCGACGATCTACTCTAATTACGCGACGCCGGTGACGCTGAATGGAGACGGGGCGGGGCGGTTGCCGTTAAACGGTGAACCCATATTGCTTCATAAAACACACAAGACAAGGACGTCGAAAAAACAGGGGTTGCGGTAAAATTCATAATTCTATAGCCAGCAAGGAAAAACCGCGTTTTTAGCACACAACCACACGCGCGACGACGTGCGTCTTTTAACTGTGCTCCCACGCGCAACTCCCGAAGCCGTAAACATAGGATTATGGGTCCAAATTCCTATCCTTTTATTTTTCTATTAGGTCGTTATAAACTAACTCCCGACATTTCCCTCGGATGATGTCACATAAGTAAATAATCCCAACACGCGTTTTTCACACGCATCACGAGGAAATAGGCGAGTCCTTTTATTGTTGGAAGGTCCGTTGACTGGGATACTATGTGTCCAACGACCTGCACTTGTAACGGCGGCGATCCTTTACAAGGTGGATAGGAAGGCATGGAAATGAGGAATAATTGGGGAGTGAGTTACGGACCTGCCATGCCATACGAACAAGGAAGCGAGACGCGATAAATAAGTGGGAATTTCAAGCGCCTACTTCAGAACGTAAGAGGAGGGAATAAGGGTTAGGAAGAAGAGGTATTTCATCATTTCCTCCTCCTTTTCTCCCCCGGGGGGGGGGGGGGGGAGGGGGAGGGGGGGACAGCGGTCATCCCGAATTTGGAGGTGGCCTAAAATGCGGTCCGTCGGGTCCGTAAGTCAGTTACCGGTTTCGTAAGCCTGGCGGAAGATTCCAAAGGAAAATATTCAGCCGGATTTATATTTCGATTCAAAGTCCCGTTTACTCGGGGGAGAAAATATGAAGAACGAAAATCTCGAACAGACTTTCTCTCTCAGTCCCTCTTGCTCATCCAGTCGTGTTTATTTTAATTAACGGTTCGGGATACGATATGGAAACTTTGTATCGATTATACGCTCAGATATAAAAAATAAATAAATGAAAGAGATGCGAATCGCAGCGGAATGGCGAAAGAAATTTTTGGGATAATATGCAAATGTAGATAATTTCCTCTCTCTCTCTCTCGCTATCTGGCGATGTCAACGAAAATTTCATTTCATGACTATAGGGAATTTTTGAAGCGTACGGATTTATAAGTAAACATGGAGAATCCGTTGTCAAATTCAATCCCTTTGGATATTTCGAGAAATAGTAATGGAAAGTAGAGTTAACGCACGCAATTTGGTTTTGGTATTATAAAGAAAGGCAACAAAACACGCGGCATAGTCATAGATACAAAGGAAGAGTATGGTCATTTACTAATCGGTAAGAACGTGCCAAACATTTACAGGAAGTAATTATTCTTCTACATTTAACTAAAGGTAAACATTTATAATATTGAAATTTACCAAATGCTTACGATTTATTTTACTAATTAGGAATTACTTCCGGATTTAACGAACTAAAGAATGGGAAGTTTTGAGATTTTTTGGAAGATTCAGCCAATGAAATTGAAATAGAGATAACGACGATTTATACCTCAGCTTCGGTTGCTACTTCTTATGATGGTGCACAGTGTCTGACTTTGACGTAATCCTTCGGTATAACTAGGTCATTCACGGAAAACTAATCGCCAATCGCGAAACACGAATAATCAAGTTATCGTGGCCGCAAACGTCCAGATCAAACGCGAACCCAAGTAAGTTTTGAAGAACTATATTTACGTTATAATCGCCTGAAATTTATGTAATAAAAATGTGCTTATTAACATGCTCAATGAAATAAGAAGCGTCGATGAAATGATATGATAAATTGATACAAATCTAGCATCCAATCAAGTCAAAATAATGGAAAAAGTCAGTCCGCAAAAAAGAGGGTTATTATGTGCAACTGAATCATAAAAAAGGAACACAATTAGTTTTTTGTTTTGGTGCTCATCTCAAGTTAGATGGCTAAAGAGACATTAAATGATAATTTGTAATCCCCTTGACGAGGTGCATAACAGGGATCCCAATGATTAACGACAAAAGGAGAATAAAAACGGCACTCATGCGAGGTGAAGACGGGAGAGGCGTCCTTAACGTTCAAGTGACATACAGAGAGAGAAAGACAAATCTCCCGTGGTAAAATTAACCGACCGAATACCTTATTAATAGCTAATAAAAACTGTCACACGGATTTTACACCCACTAGCGACGAGATTTCGTATCCGAATTATCCACTTCCCCCTTCTACTTTTATCGCGTAACTAAAACCCCCCGGAAAGATAAATTTAATCCTTTCGAGGATTTCTACCGATTCGCTTCCTTGCCAATCCACTTTGGCCAAATTGCATAGTCTAAAAGCCATTTGACCTATTTAAAACTATAACGGTGCTCGTAAATGAAACTATTACGAACTTAGGACTGAGAGATGCTTTTATCCACCGGTTCCTTCGGAATAGAGCGACATATTAGCGATTCCAGATCGCCGGTCGACGATAATAATGGTTTAGAACTCGCTTCTTTTTTTAAATTTCGGCGCTACTGTTACTGTGGTAAGGGTGGAGAAGTTTCTCTCCAGATGATGTATAGTGCGTGATTTCTCCACTCACCGGTTTGAGTGCCAGGGGCTGGTACTTGTAGTGGGAGTACCTGGAACCCCTCCTCGCATGGTGCACCGCCCCGGACACCCTTTCGTGTCCATCTCTAGGAGGGGGGGGAGGCGGCGCGCGGGAAGCGCCTCCGTGGGCGGCGGGGCCAGAGGACCTGCCCCCGGGGGGGTCGTCCTGGAAGGCCACCGAATGGGGCGGTCTGGAGGACCTGGGATCCGCCTCCGCCCACGAGACCCTCCCCCTTAGGGCCGAAGGCCTCCCTCCGTCACCCTCGCCGCTCATCGCTTCACGGTACGGTCCTCTTGGGCCCGATTGTCTTCCACCCTCACGTCATTGGCGTTCTTTCCCGCGCCGCGGGGGAACCATTCTGACTCCGCATCCATTTTTTTCTTTCTCCCTCTCTCTCTCGCCCTCTCTTTCTCTCTATTACACGACGACGCTCTGAAAATCTCCTTATTTGGCGGTTGAAATAAGTTGCAACGTGTCCCGCGCGGCTACGGACAAAGGTAGGACGGCCATGTAATGCAATACGTGCTTTTTCTCGTAAAACAAGGAATTAAACCTGTTTCTCTGGGAAACCTGAATGTAGAAGAATCTGTGTGCCGCTTGCGTAAGTTCAAAGGCGGAGTATATGAATCATAATGTCGAATAAAGTTTCAAGTGGAAAATTCTCACCCCATTTTTTTAACGATCTATTCCTGAAATCCTAGTCTGGCACCAAAATATAGTAGGTCACTTTTATCTAACTATACCCGTTAATTTTAATTTGTTCCGTCAGTTTAAACTTAAACAAGAAATTATTTTTTAAAGTTAGTATGGGTGTTAAATTCGTCACAGGTATGAATGAAATACCAGGGAATCAGAAATCGTACGGTAGTATTTATATTTCCCAATTAAAATTATGTTTCTTAAAACTAAACTTAAATAAAATTCGTTATGAAAAATATTTCAGCAAGTTATTGGCGACTTACTTAATTCAAATATGTGAGCTTCTTCTTCGTTTTTATGGCAAAAACCATTCACATTATAAATGATTTCCGTGTGACCTTTAACCTTAATCACGTGCATCGGAGGAACTACAAACAAATCTTCATTTAAAATCGCAGTTATACATACAAAACGATTTTAAGGGCGCCCTTTTAAATATAAATAAGAAAAACATGCGTCTCTACATAGTAAAGGAAACCTGTGCTATACGTACTGAAAAATATGGCATATATGAATACTTGTATACAGACTATACGAATACACTCTGGCAATTACATACAATCTTTAGTCTTAGAATAATAAAAACAATAGTCTTATATAGGAGCAAAATTTTATAGGAGATCATGCAAGAACAACCATAACACAAGAATCAAGAGCTGGGGTGAGTTTTCACAACACTTCGCAGTTTCTTTTTTTAAAGATCGCTTGCACGGAAAAGCAAGAGAATGCGAAGAAGCCGCTGGAAAGGGCGAATCCTTTCAAATGAAACAGAAAAAAACCTCGGCCAAGTTACTATCCGTCGGTCAACGGTTTATTAGTCCACTTTTTTTAAATAATCGATTGAAGACTAATATTTCCTACTTTTTCGCTTGAAAAAATTTTGTTAAACACGTGCTATTTTGAGACATTTAGAACGCGTCATCTTTTCGAATTCATTGCCAGGAGCGCTCAAAAAATTAGAGGCGTGTTCCGCGACAAAAACTCCGCACGCATGGAGTCTCGAGTTCGACTCGCGAGTCGTGGGCCAGAAAAACACGCGTAGGGCATCATGAATAGAATCTACGAGCAACTGATGGAATTTACTCTCACTACGAGCAAGATAGTGGCTGACGTAAACGGTTTCCAAGAAAAAAATTAAGAGCGATCGTAGAGAGAGGGGAATTACGTACGCCGGAAGTGTTTCTAATTCTAGCGGAAAAGAAACTTTTCCGACGACCGTGCGAAAAACAGAAGACACAAAAAAATAGCGTAACTTTTCGAAAAGTACAGTAGCAAATGGTAAAGAGGAGTGGGCAAACAGTCGATTCCCGCGAAGTCGGTGCGAAAGCGGCGACGAACTCAGAGAGAAGAGGATTTTACATACGTATATATACCTATATATACGCACACACACACAAAGAAACACAAGCACAAACTCTCGGAAAATCCTAGCGACGCTCACAATAGAGAAGTGCGTAAACTAATCCCTTCCCAAATACCTATCTACGCATATCTCTTTTCTTTCACTCGGAACGAGAGGGTCCAAACACGGAGGCAGAGTCACGCACACAGACGCACGAACACACCCATAACACACGTGCCAGCGCGTGACACACACTGAGAGAGTTAGGCACGTTTCCTCTCAGCTCCGGAAGCGCCATGTTGCGGACGAGGCGTTCGCACCCGATCCAAGGCGACGCTAAACTGATCCTCCGGAGAGAGAGGGAGAGAGAGAAGGGGCCACGCGACTGGGAGAGCGGCGCGGAGAGAGGGGAGGAGAGTGAGAGGACCCCTTGCTTCTCCTCTCCCCCACGCCAAAAAGCCGGGACAAGAGGTCCCTCGCCGCAGAAACTCCGTTACTCCGGCACCGTCAGCTAGCGCGAGAACAGAGGAGTCGGAGGGTGTCTTAGAAAAAAATAGGAGGAATAATATAAAAACAAAAGAGACTCTACGAGCGCTTACCTAACAGGACTGAGGGAGACAGCAGCGACAACAGCTGTGGAGGCGGGACGATGCGGAAAAGGGAAGAGTAGGTGAGAGGGGAGAAAAAGAGGGAAGGGGTGGAGGGAAGATGGATTTGAGAAAAGCGGGGGTGTAGTGGAGAGAGGGGGGATGGGGATGAGAGAGAGAGGGAGGGAATAGGGAGGAGGGAGCGGTGCTCGAGTAGGAGAGGTTGGAAAGGAGATCAGAGCGAGGGGGAGCGGGGGCCGCGAGGATTCATGGGAGAAATTGTGAATTGAGGAGGAAAATATGAGGGCGAATGGGATGGAGGGGTGTGACATCGAAGTGGTTCGGAGATATCAGGGGCGAGGCAGAGGCTGGAGGAATTGGCGGATGCGAAAAGTTCGTGGGGGTGGGACGAAGTGGCCCCTGGAGTATGGGGTTGTAGTGAGCGGCAGGGAATAGATAACAATTACGACACGGGGCAAAAAAATAAGGGGAGATTTGAGAGGGTAAGGAAAAGATTTTTTTGGACTCGGAGAGTAAATGACGCCACGAAAATAAGGCCACCTTTATATTTTTTTTCTACTCCAACCCTCGTCGGATGATGCTGACAAAGGAATTCGCTACTTAACCCTTTGTGATAAGGGTGTACCCGGATTTTTTCACTTTACGGTTCAAACGTAAAAAAAGAAATTTTTTCAAGAAAGGAAACACGATACATGAATTGCGGTTTGGCTAACATCTAATAACTATTTTTCGTCAAAAAAATTTCTCATAGAGATTAACAAACAGTGCCTTAATCCTCTCCCCTTCGGTAGAGGTAGTTAGCGTGTCTGGCTTGAATCCTGTCCAGGTCATTTTCGCATATGCTCGTCATTACGACTATTATAGCATGTAATCGGCGAAATATGTCTCTGTTCCATAAATTGTTATTTTAAAACCTAGACTAACGATTTTTCGACTCGAAAATAGGTTTTCAAATGTGTTTACCTCTTCGTAGTTTTAATTCTATAATGATTTCGTTTTAAACTCGGCATGTGTCACGTACATTAATCCGTCATTTCACTCAAAGCCTATTTTTACTCATACTTTTTCATTGGAATTTCATTTTCATGTCAGAATCTGGCGAGACTGAATCGATCATATTTCCAACATCGATAAAAAGTTCACAACGGAAACCTATGTCGTCAGCGTCGGAGGGGAGAGAACGGGAAATGATTTTTTGGATTAAAAACTCAAGATTTCCAGATTGGAGAGGACAAAAATATACATTTTTATGTAATCCAAACATCGGCAGAATTTCGAAATAGAGAAGCATGAAGTTCAAGTGCCATTATATATGTATAGATGTAAATGCACCATCGTTGCGGATGTTAGATATTTTTGGTGAATGATTGTGAAGTGATCGAACGGTAAAAGGGAAGTCTTTCGTTTCCATCTGCATCTCCTCGAGGTCTGACCTCTGAGGCAATATATGCACTTCGGGAATAAATCGAGAACTACGAAAACTCGAAAGTGGCGATAAAAAAAGTGAACGTGCATACGGTAAGCATAAAAAATGGGTCGCAAGGTTGGTAAAAATGGAAGGAAGAGGGATAGTAACGAGTAAGGGAAAGGGGATACTCGAGAGGATGTAGAAAAAAAGGAAAGGTAAAAATGTTTTAAATAAGGGACATGGGAAAAGCAACGCAAGAGGAAAAGGAAAGCAGAGCTAGGAAACAGAAAAGAGCGAATAGAATACGAATGAACAAATGGAAAATGAGAAAGAGGGAGAAAACATAGGGAAGGCGAACAGAGAGAAAAAAGAGAGACAAGAGAAAAATGAGTAGAAACTGGAGAGAAAAACAATGGTAAATGGAGTAATAAATGTTTTAAAGATATCAGAAATAAGCGTGATAGAAATATTAGGGCATAGAAAGGCGAAACAAAAGAAGAAATGGAAAAGGGACGAAAAAATAGACGGAAATATCAGCAGAAGAAATAAAAAATAGGAATACAAATTAGTAATTAGGAGAGATTTCGTGTAAGGGAGATAAATCTTTGGGGAGGAAAGTGTGAGGAAAACCAGTCGCTAAATAAGAAAAATGGAAACAGAAAGAAGAGACAGGAAAACGGAGACATTTTAACGAGTTGTGTAAGGAAAAGGGAAGAAAGAAGAAGACAGCGATAGCGAGTGAACGAAAGGAGATAAGAATGAGAGAGGAATCGTATTTGAGGAGAGAATGCGCGAATGGAGAATAGGAGAGAGAGAGGAAGAAATGAAAGGGAATGGTCGCTGAGGAGGGAATAGGAGGATGCGTGTGGTAGGGGGAAATAAAGTAATTCGGGAAGGAGAAGAGAACTCAGAAAGACGGATGGGGTCAGGGGTCGGGTAAGGGTCTGGGATAAAATAATAGGAAAGGGAGATATCTGAGAGATAGGAAGAGTGGTGAGAGAGAGAGAGAGAGATACGGAAGGAAGGAGGCACTTAAAGGGGAATACGATTAGAAAAAGTAAATAAGAAAAGTATATATATCAAACAGCAGTATCTAATAAGTACTACATATAGCTGGGACGTGAAAGGGTCTACAGTGATACCACTTGCAAAAATTCTGTCCTTACCTACTAATTAATGTAATGATAAAAGATTTGAGTCTTTCCCGGCGAATGATATGGAGAAAGTTTTCTCGGGTTTCCAGCCGGGTGGTGTGGAATAATGCTTCCGACGTTTCGGCAACTCTCTCTGCTGCCATCTTCAAGAAGTGTCGAGTTAAGTTTATGGTCCGGTAATTATAAGGGCCGGCCGTTACGGCTCGGCCTTTGATTGGCTGTTGGAGGCCGAGCCGTTACGGCCGGCCCTTATAAATACCGGACCAAAAACTTAACTCGACACTTCTCCTTGAAGATGGCAGCAGAGAGAGTTGCCGAAACGTCGGAAGCATTATTCCACACCACCCGGCTGGAAACCCGGGAAAACTTTCTCCACAACGTAATGATACACTTCAATCATCTTGCTACTATTTTCCTATTATCCTAAGTAAAGAATTATTTGGAAATGTTTACGTTGATATAACAAAATCCCACTGTAGAGCAGTTGTAATAGCACCTTAGTGGTAAAGGTTCCATAGTAATTTAATTTATATTAAGGAAAGCATTTTGATTGTGCAAACGAAATGATTTTTTTGTCGAAAACAGTTTTGACTCTATGCAAATTGCGCGGGTACAGTTTTAGGATCTTCACGGTGAGTGAAAAAGTTGTTACCCAATAAGGTTCACTGAATTCGTTTTAGAAAACATAAAACGCCTCATAGAGGCTCAGATAGAAAAAACTAAAAAAATTATGGCAAACATTTGAACGTAAACAACGGTTAACTACTGAGAATTACCGGCAGTTATAATGCATGTGTAACGATACTGTTTCGCAGTTATGGTGTCGTGGATCAAAGGTGAAAAGAATTAACCAAATGGAATGCACATGAAGATTATTTCCCAGAAATAAATGGTTTAAGAAAAGGATTTTCGTTAAAGACTTTAACGGGTCCCATGGTCCCTTAGGAAGGATGACGCGTCCAGGAGGGAGAAGGGAACGAGGCAATCTCGGCCGCCATCCCAGAAAACCCTTACAATAAGGATTCGGCGTGGGAAGTAATTTCGTAGAGAAAAAGAGGATAGGGACGCAGGGAATTGGGATGTCACGAAAATGTTCAGGACAGGACGATAAGAGAAAGTTAAGAGATTAGAAAAGGAACGATGATCGTATCGCCAACACGAGGGATAGCTATAAAATAAATTAGGAGTGAGTAGTGGAGGGCGATGCATGTCGGAGAGAAGAAGAATCAAGGTCTTTGCTATTATGAGTTGTTAACGACGGTGGTAACGTTTGTTTGACGACAGTAAAAGTAATCTATATACGATGAATGTAACCATAGTAGGTATTTGTATATCAAAGAGAGATTGATGCCTGAAGGAATTCATGTTTCAATAATTTTACATTTATGACTATTTGATTATAATGCGATGAGTGAAAGAGATCATTTTTCTCAATGGTGATTTCAAGTGAAATCTGCTTACAGAAAATAATTGGAAATAGCCATGACGAATGTTATGTGGAATACAATCGTCTTCCGCAAAATTAAATCAATATCTGGTAATTTAGATATCGCGGAGAGCGGGAAAAAGCTTCATCAAACCAAATGTTTTGTGATTTCATTTAATTCAGCCTTCTATTTATTATAGGACGAAAAAGAAGCACTTAACGGTTAAATATATTTTAGAGTAAAAGATAGAAACTTAAACATCTAGCATGGATTAATAACCGTTATATGATAAATTCGATAGCACTACATTTTATATTCACTACAAATTAGAATTTAGTAACATATTAACTATAAAATAGATTAAGAACGATCATATGGTAAGACATTTTTAATAACAAGAGTTTTAGTGCAATTAAATTCTCTCCATAGTTGAGGGGCGATTACAGTGTGTCCTAGAGAAAAACAAACACATCTGTTATTATATAGTTTTGTTTTTATTAACCGCAAAGGCATGAGCTGTCATTTTTAGATTCTGCCGAAAATGGAGCGCAAATCAAATAAGCTTTCCTTCATCTAGCCACAACCTCTGCGATCACGTACGCGATTACGACCGGATGATACAGAAATACATGGATATTCACGAATAGCACGTACTACTATTCCCAAGCATAGACAGCACTGATATAACACGCACAATCGACAAACGCGGTAAAGACAAACAAACTTTGACGTTGGTCGAACAAAAACGTTGAACAAGACCACTGCAAACAAAGCTCTCGGATCAGAAATACAGCACATGGAATTATAAATTTAGAAAATGAGGAAAACCTCTTCAAAACCGTATAAGGTATTATCACCGGGAGAAAAACGGCCGTCCTCTCGTCATGGTTAAATATACGACAGCGATCCATCCCTTTTATCGATTTATGGCGGCTGGCGTCTGACAAGTGGAGGGTATTTCCATCATCCTCTTTGTCGACCCGTCAGCTGCTAGGGGAGGACGGAAAAAAGGCTTTAATTAATTATTTTCAAGACGGCACTCACTCGGCACTTACCCACTTTTATGATTTCGAGCCAATTGCTTTGAGCGGCTTTATAGTCTCAATCTCACCGGTATAGCGAATGAAATTTTAATTCCTTCCCAAGAATTTTTTTTAAAGGATCAACTTCTCTCGTGCTGAATTGCATTGCTGCTAAATCGAACTACGTTTTCTGTGTGTTCGGAGTGCAGGAAATAAAAGATAGAGAGCGTCCAGAATTTCCGCGAGCGAATTAAGCGCCACGCTATTTCATAGCTGGTCTACTTCTTTCAGCTAAATAAAATGTCCGTAGCGGCAGTAACGACTCCAATATCAATTCCATCGCAAATACTACAAACCACGGAAAATTACGTAAACTGAGTAAACCAACACGCCACGGAATGATTTTTTCGCCATCTAAATGAGAGATCTCAAACGCAAATCATGCGATGCCACTGCACTAAATCCGCGGGCCATATTCCACGTTGAACACTAGCGGAATATGGAGCATTTTAAGTGGTACGCGTCAAGTACTAAAACTTCAGGGGTGGCTCTAGTTTTTTTCCTATTTCGTGCAAATAGATTTATTTTACTTTTTTATTTCAAATAACATTTTGGAGTCGTAGATTTATTAGATTCCTTAGATTCAAAAATATTTTATAAAAATACATTTGAGTTTCGGCTGTATCACAGTACATATAAAGTATCTTACGGGCTGCATAAATTCCGTATGCGAGTCGCATGAGGCCCGCTGGTGATTCATTTAGGAACTATAGGAAAGATTAAAAAATCGAAGCCCAAATATTTCATATATCTATTGTAAATATATTCCAATAATGCCAAAATATCGAAATTGCAGTCGTATCTTGGCATTGCTTCCTACGGCATACTGGTTTTCGATCGTTAATATCTTCTCGGATGTGAACGACCTTGGAGTGTCACGTTTCCATTGGAACTCGAAAGATCTCCGCCTCACAGTTTCGAGGATCGACTTTCGTCGACGCATACAACTTTCCAAAGGAAAAAGGAATCCCGTATCCGAACCTAAGCTCGAGTCGTTCGTAGACCTAGGGCGGCGTATCTCCAGACTCCTATTGGCGGCCTAGACAATAAAGTTGCCATAGCAGCAAGTCCGATGATCATCTTTAGCCTCTCGAAAGCAAATGGCGGATGATGGAATTACGTCCGTTTATTCTGTTTAACCGACCAACTTAACAGACATACGATAGAAGTCGAGCGACGCTTTCTTTCACATGTTCCCCGCAGAACGATTTCGATTGGCCTTTATACAGGAGCGAGAGATCACAGTGAGACGTGAATATTTCCCATCTGATTCACTTCACTTGGAGACACCATATTGAAATCCTATGATAATGAAATCGCTATGTTATGGACCACGAATTTGTTTTACGGCTTTAGTGAATCTGCATGGCTAATGTTCAAACCCCGAAGTTCGATCCCTCACATGGAGATTCCGTACGCTTTAGGCGTATGTCACCTTCCAACTAACAAGTTGTAATAATAGGCGAAGAAAAACTTGAACCCTGAAAATCAAGAAAAATCATTGCCAGAGTTGTCAAAAAATGTCCTGAAAATCACTGATTATCTCTCCGTGCCATATTCTTCGGTCCTTCTTTGTGTGTGTGATTTGGAAACGCCGTCCCATTCCGTTTCTTTGTCAGATCTTAAGATTTGGTCTGATATATCACTACCTAAATTTTTCATTCCTGCACATCATTCCTACAAAACCCATTTACTTTTCGATCATAACTATAATCTGAAAAATATGATAATCTCTGACGTCTCCTAGATATTTAACAGATTCGCTTAAGAGAAGGAAAACAATTACAGTATCAGGATGACATTTTATTACGATCAGTGGGATTTTTGCTAATTCTTTTCATTTTCGAATATAGACTGCAATTCGATATTTGCGAAGCATAATGCTGTCGTTTTAACTCAAAAACAGGCCCTAATAATTTGATAGTAATAGGAATTAAAAACCCAAAATCAGTCCATTAAGCAAATGAAAATAGCTGTATCTAATCAGTGATGTGACGTTGGGAAGGACAACCATTACACTCCAGAGATGCGGAAAAGGATACGCCTCTTGCGTAACGATGACAAACATCTAAAGAGCCGGAGCCCACTCTATCAGCACATCGAACCCATAAGTCGTTCTTTTGAACTGGGTTTAGTCTTCCTGCATTTTAAATCTATTATGATATTGAAATATTTATCAAGCCTAATTAACTGTATCAACAAATTAATTGCAATTTTTAAATTAGAAATTTAAATCATAAGGGTGTTTCAAAAAAATGTGTACACATTTTAATAAAGAAAAAATACCCATAACATAATTCATAAAAGGTCGATATTTGGTATGTGATGAAGCAATACGGGTAGTTTGTGACACATGAGTTACTGCAGATGTTCAAAATCCTCACCGTTAACTTCTAGGAATTGTTGACAGCAGCGAACAACTGAGTTACAAACGTTCATCAAGGTATCTGCTGGTATAGCTGCGCACGACTGTTCAATTTCATGTCTTAGCTCTTGGAGTGTTACTGGTTTTGTAGAGTACACTGAATCCTTCAGGTAACTCCATAAGTAAAAGTCAAGTGGACTTTAAACAGGCGAACGTGGGCGGTACTCAACATTCCTCTTCTGTCTATTCACCGGTCTGGGAAATTGTCATCACATCACTATGGAAATGTGGGGGTGCCCCATCTTATTGGTAGTAAATTTCATCAACTCCATATAGCTGAAGAGTGGCGGGCACAATGGATACCTCAAGCATGTTAAGGTACTCAGAATCAATAACTGTCCCTTCAAAGAAGTACAGTCCCACAACACCCCTAGATGACAAACCATGCCAGGATGTAAATCCTGGTAAATCCATTGCCTTGACCTCATGAACTGTTGGATTTTCAGAAAACCAGTACACGCAATTATGTTGGTTCACTGTACCATTGAGCTTCAGGCTAAACAAGCATGTCCACAAACTGTGCATCCTCGTCCATCTTCATTCGAAACCATTCACAAAACACAGGTCTGCAATTAGGATCGTCTTCAACCAGTCTCGGAACATAACATTACCTCTCAGTACTTTTGAGAATCCGATGTACACTTGCCCTGCTGATCCCATTACCTCACAAATTTTTTGGCGATCGTGTGAATTGCTGTAACACCATAGCAGAATTTTCCACATTCGTTGATGAGCGGTCTCCCAGGTCGTGCTTGTACAAATCTTGCACAGTACCCTCAAAATCAAATTTATCACGAATTCTTGATATTCTCAGTTGCCAATTCACGCTTCGACTGTCTTTGTACTTCACACACATTCTCGAATTTCCTGTACTATTTCAAAATTAATTTGCATTTTGCATTTTGCATGTCAAGCGAATCTCCGCCATTTTGTAATACGCTCTGATTCATGGATAAGGTATTGCAGTTTTTAATTACGACTAATGTCGTCTGTTAAGTGCATGCCACATTAATTAGAGGCACATCAAATTTACGTTCTACCATGAATACGTGAATAGATATTCTTTATTAAAATGTGTATACATTTTTTTGAGACACCCTCTATTTGATAAACACCACTCATACATAAATTCTGAAAATGAAATTTTCTATAAGTTTTATATTTTATAAAAATCTATAAACAGAAAGCAATTTTAAAATTTGTATACTGGCGACAATAAGCTTCGTTAGCATAGAATAACTTCTGTCTGTAATTTTATGTAAACATAAAACTTTTGCAAGAAAAAATAGAACACACCGTGCTCTTACAGATGAAGCTATCAAGAAAGGGTCAGATTTTCAGAACATTTGTCCGGAATATCGATGTTACGCGCGGCCATCTCCTGAGGAAATTCATCTGCTATCACTCGAGAGCACCTGATAGGAAGCTGCTTCTGGAGAGGAAATAAGACGTTTCATCCGTAAGAATATTGGATGGAATTGAGGTACGATTGCTGAAAATACCAACTGCGCAAATAGACCCAGAGGTACACTTTAGCGATCGAACGAAGCTATACGAGCGCAAAGGATGCTTTCCCTGTGATCTCGATTCTTAAACCTTAAGCTAACCTAGGCTACATTAAAATTGATTAAAATTGATTAAAATTTAAGAATGTTTAGCTAAACGGGAGAAGAATTTTTTACTCAAAAATTATGGTGACCTCAAAACAGTCCAAGTGAATAAAAGTTTGAAACATTCCCAAAATTAGTCGTTTTAATTGGCACGGCTGAATACAAAATAAGTCGTGATTCGATACTGGGAAACATTAATGAGGCGAAAATAAAAGAAAAACAAATTTAGGAACAACAATGAAGAAAAAGGTACTAAAATGGGGTTGAAGTTGGCTTCAACAAAGTGCCATGAAATTCGTATCATTGAAGGTTTGACTAATATCGTTGCTTCAAATAAAAAAAACGGATTCCAGCTATTTATTTTTGTTGCTTTCTTCCATCATTAAACGACATTAACTTAAATAACGATACAAGAAATGACAGTTATTCCGAAAATTTATATATATAATAAGTTATTTTTCACTTTAAATATATTTCGTTCATTTTATGATATATTTGTTCGAAATACTAGACGAAAGAAGAGGAAACTGCCAGATTAATTATACGACAAGGACTCGTAGATGAATGAATTACTTGCGGAAGCGCAGTTCCTTGAAAATTTTGGTCCCAAAAATAGGATAAATGGTCAGCAGGACATTTCTGAAATCGTAACTGTTCGAGACTCACGCCATCTTCCGGCGGAAGAATCAAGAGTCTCGCAAATGGAATGAAACGAGGCTAATAGCACTTTTTCATTTTTTAGAAGATCAAAGAGAGAAAATTCATCGGTAGACAATAATTACGGGTGTCAGTTCATAATTGCTTTGCTGATTATATTTATCTCCACAGAAAGAGGCAATCATGTTAATTACCCTACACATCATGAGGAAAGTTCGTCACGTATGCGGGCAATAAAATCCAAGGTCATACCGCTTTTGCCCACATTGTTTTAACACGGTTATAGTAGCGTTTTCATACCAACCAGATGAATAATCTGACCTTATTTGAACGAAATAATTTTTAAGTTTTGCCAAGTGAGCAGGCCATTTCAAATTCCGCACATTTGAAATAGAGAGGTGATAATTAGGCCCTCATTGTCCGTTCTGGGGTGAATTATCAAGCACGTAATTAGTAGTTTTAAGAAAAGATGCCATATGTTTTTGTTTGAATGAAAAGGAGCATTCTGAATTCACGAGATGCATTCGAAACTTAATTGCAGCCTTTTGAGTTAAAAGAGTGCAATAGTATAGTGCTTATCTTTAGAAAATTAACTATTTCTCTAATACGAGAAACTTCTCTAGAGAACTGTGCGCTATAATAGAGAAAACAACTTAATTCATATCCAACAAAATTTTACTAGAATGTGAAGTTTAAGTGATAGTACATATTATCTTATTGTTAGATGCTGGAACTTCAAAATTTTCTAAATATGAAACCCTGCCCTCTGAATATCGAAAAAATAAATACGAAAAGAGATATACCTAGATAATTTATAAGAAGCGGCAGCTCTTTTTAGTTTTCCAAGCAAATTTGTAAGGAGCGAGTATTTTCAGTAAACTAATTTTTTAAATGGAGTTATGAAAAACCTGAAAATCTTCCTTCCACTAAACACCAAAACAGATTTTTATAAAAATACGTGACATTGCGCATTCGACGTATTGCTTTTCTTTTCATGGCAAACCTCGCCTTATTCACACTGGCAATTGCCTCATTCACTGTAAGAACATTACCCCAAACCAAACCCATTCGTTTCCATTAATTCAATCCCTTTTCTCCTCCTATGGAAAACCATGTCCTTATTAGCATTCTCGGTCCCTAAAGCGTCTCCGGTGAAAATCTACCGTTTTTTTAGGGTGGTGCAAATGAAGCAGTTAAGATGTCTATCCTTGCTACTGAAGCGGAGGAAAAAAATGAGAGCGAGGGATTCGGATTGCGCAAGAAAGAGTATTTCTTCGAGAC
>JAXCHB010000422.1:0-77160 GCA_036926305.1 Uropetala carovei
GAGATATAGAGAGAGATGTAGAGAGAGAGAAAGAAAGAGAGAGAGAAAGATAGAGAGTGAGAAAGATAGAGAGAGAGAAAGATAGAGAGAGAGAAAGATAGAGAGAGAGAGAGAAAGATAGAGAGAGAGAAAGATAGAGAGAGAGAGAGAAAGATAGAGAGAGAGAAAGATAGAGAGAGAAAGATAGAGAGAGAAAGATAGAGAGAGAAAGATAGAGAGAGAAAGATAGAGAGAGAAAGATAGATAAAGATAGAGAGAGAGAAAGATAGAGAGAGAGAGAGAGAAAGAGAGAGAAAGAAAGATAGAGAGAGAAAGATAGAGAAAGATAGAGAGAGAAAGATAGAGAGAGAAAGATAGAGAGAGAAAGATAGAGAGAAAGAGAGAGAGAAAGATAGATAGAGAAAGATAGAGAGAGAAAGATAGAGAGAGAAAGAGAGAAGGTATCCGAGATGGTGGCAAGTGGGAGTAGGTTGTGTGGAGGGAAAAGGAGGAAAGACAGAGAGATTTGGATGAGATGAGGGGGGCGGGGGGGGAACGGAATGAGAGACAATTGGATTAGCGGTAGTAGGAGGGTTCTATGGGAGGCTATATTCCTCCTTCTCAACCCCCCTATTCTTCCCCCCTCACGCATTCCTCCCCAACAATATTCCCCCCCACCCCCAACATATTCAAACCCTACTCACGGGTCATTGCGTTCCGGCAATTCACAAAACGCGGAATCCCGAGTAAATCGTTGTTTTATGTGGCTTAGGACATGTAAGGCGCCGTTCCAAGGCCTTCTCATTATAAGCATAGCAGCGGAATGCAGAAAATTATAGAAAATTCGAATAAAATACACGAAATAAAAAATGACGAGGTGAAAATCTGATGAAGTTCTTATTTTTCTTTAACTTCGACACGCATAAAATAACGATTCGGTGTGGTAGCGAAGGGAAACGGTACAAATTAAAGACGATTGAGAACATCCAAAAGGGTACATACAATAAAATAACGATTGCGCCCCGGAGAGGAATTAATTCAGAGGAAGAGTTAGCTTAAAATTTATTTTTCTTTCTTAATAGGGAAAACCCTTTTATAGTAGGGATGACCATCATAGCACATACATCTCTCTGCCCCCACCACCATCCTTTACTTCCCCTACGAGCCTCAACGTAACAACTAGCGATGTTTGACGTACCTAGTCATTTTTGATCTCACCTCAAGGCTAAAGCAAACAGGTGAATGGCGAAAGGGCCATCGGCAGACTGCTCCGTAAGAAAGTCACACCTCCCCCGCCTAACTCCCCCAGCTCACCCCTCCCTCTCTCCATGTAAACCTGCCAGGCGAAGTCGTGAAGTCGACACGTTAAAGAGCATTGGGAAGTAAAATACGCATACCTACTCGAAGGATCGTAGGCGCAGCTAAAAAGAAATTGGGCTTCGTAGGGAAAATAGTAAGAAGTAGCACAGAACAGGTACGAGAAAAGTGTTATTTATCATTGGTCAGATCTCAGGTCGAATACGCTTCCAGCATATGGGATCCGTACGAAAAGGGACAGATACTTGAGTTAGAAAGAATCCAACGCAGAGCAGCCAGATTCGTAAAGCAAAAATATGAGCAAAAATTAAGCGTCACATCACTCTTGAAGGAGTTGAATTGGATATCGCTAGAGGATCGCAGAATTAGCGCTAGGTTAAGGCTTCTGGAGAAATTTAGGTCGGAAGTTCTCTTAGAGGAGGTCTCAGGAATATTACAGGCACCTACGTACATGGGCAGGCACGATCACGAGAATAAAATACGAGAGATCGACTGCAGGACCGAGCGATATCAGAGCTCGTTTTTCCCAAGGACCATACGGGATCATAACAGGAGAGTGATTCCCACGAGAGACGTTATTAGGTAGGTTTTGGTGTGCTGCACCCCCTGCCACCCACCAGTCTGGTGATTTGCAGGGTATCATGTAGATGTAGATGAAAATAAAAATTACGGAATACTTAGCGAGAGCGTGAAGGAAAAAAAACAGAGGATGCAAATTATATAAACTTCAAAGCTATGGAGCTTACTTTTCCTGTGACGTAAGCTTCAAGAACTTTTTATTATTTTATTATTTAGTAGGTTCAAACACAATTTATGATTAACATGACGATGCTACATACGCGATGAGATAATATTACTCGCTGCTATGGCTTATTTTAGATGTTTCCCCGAACGCGATATGAACATTTTACCTATTTCAATATTTCTATTATATTAAAATGAAAAATAAAATAAAATTCTGCAACTGGTACGAATTATAGGTGAGTTGGAGTAGCAACATATCGCCATGCTGAGAAGTGGTAAGGCCTTTTTGGTCATCTATACGAAAAACATTTATACATGGTCGACTTCACTGTTTAATGATGTTTGTGCAACGTTAAAAATGTATTAATTAGTTACATATTAATATAACACTCGTGAAAAATCATTGAACGATAACATATAAGTAAATTCGAAGAACAATTAATAAAACGAGTATTTTCAAACACAAGTCTGTTCGTTATCTCCGACCAGGAAGAACTTCCTTATTCTTAGCAAATAAATTAATATTACCTCAAAGAAATTTCATGATTCTATCACATCGGAAGGGACTTGACGAATCTAGAACAGAAGAACTTTCTGAACTAGTTAGGCGTGGAGGGCGAGGACGGTTTCGAGGCCGAAATCCCTCGAGAGACGCTTCACTCGGTTAATAGCTCGGAATGACAAATGGCGATAAGTACATACATACATACATACATACATATAGGAGCACGAGCCTTCAGCATATCAGATTAAAGGTGAGAACCTTCGCTCGTTAACAAGGGTGTAGATGCGAGATAAGGGCACATGGGGGCGGGGCCGGAGGATATGGCCCACCCACAGGTGTAGTGAGAGTCATCGAACAACAGTCACGGAAAAAAGGGCAAAATAGAGAAGCATTTCTTATCGAGGGCGGAAAGACAGAGAGAGTAGGCTGGAAAGAAGGCAAGAGACCAGCAGCATGGTGAAAACCAGACATGGGTAGGGCAGGTGGAAATTATGCTGGAACGCGTGCTCTCCCACGCACGCAGGACGCGCACGGACGTAATTTTTTGTTAACAGAGGCCGTTAACAAAAACTCACGCAAACTGCAGGCGTTTATTCTACATCTACATGATACCCTGCAAATCACCGGACTAGTGGGTGGCAAGGGGTGCATCACACCAAAACCCACCTAATAACTTCCCTCGTGGGAATCACTCTCCTGTTATGATCCCGTATGGTCCTTGGGAAAAACGAGCTCTGATATCGCTCGGTCCTACAGTCGATCTCACGTATTTTATTCTCGTGATCGTGCCTGGGCGTAAGAGGGCCACGAAAAGGCTTCGGATGGAAAGATGGAGAAGGGGGACATAAGTAGATAGTGAGAGAGAATACCTTATGTCACGTCACACGCCGTACTCACGTAAAAGAGAGAGAGAGAGGGAGTAGGAGTATATCACACACACACACAGGGAGAGAGAGAGGGAATAACTCCCCGGTCCAATCAATATGCATTTAGAATTCCTGAATGAAACGAGACAGGGTGGTGGAGACGTAACACACGACATTTTCTATTTCTCGGAAGAACCTAAAGATCTGAGGCAAATTCCGCACCTTAAATAAGACGCCTCATCGTGTGATTCCTTTTCCAGAGACGAGGAAATTGCTAATGGCACAGGATGAAAAGAAGAAGACAAAACACTCTCGCCGAAGTCGGTAGATACGATAAAAGCCGTGCGGTGGTGGAATCCAGCGACAGCTGGGCGTCCGGGCGAGCGAAGCAGCTTCAGGTGGGAAGGAGAGAGGGCGGCGAGAGAGGACGGGGTGGATAATCACGACAAAGGTTCCCTCTCTCTCTGCGGCTAGGGAAACGAACTAGGACATCGTGCACTCACCGTCTTCCGTCCGGGAGAACTCTTTTCCTCAGTCCCTCGTCTTCATTTTAATCCCAATCGACCTCAGGCAGGTACAGACACCAAAGACAAGATCTTCTCTCAGCCATGTCACGGATAGCACGGCATGACCCAATCCTGAGTGTTTTGTGAGAGAGACTGTCCTTAGCGGCGGCGGGGACGGTTGGCGATGGGGAGAGAGACGAGAGGGGAGAACGGCGGTGATGGCGGGAGGGGCGGCGGCTGTTCTCGTTGTGCGACGCTCCCCCTTTATCTACCGCGGCTACCACCAGAGAGTTCTTTAGGCGATTTTATCGGTACAAAATGATGTCCAAGAGGTCGCGAACCGACTATTCGTGCAGAATCACGGCTCTGAATGACACCCCTGTCGCTTGACCTAAATATCATGCCTCGGCGATGGGAATACGAGACCGGCCTGCCGCCTCAAAGTTCCAGACGGGGGGATGGATGGGAAGAAAGCGAAAACAGTCAGCTGCCGGCATCTGCCGGCCGAGACGTAAAGTGAATGAAGAAGATTCGATCGCAGGAATCAAAATGTTACGAAATGATGCCTTCTCGGGTAAAACTTTAACTCACTCTAGGTTTTAGTGATCGATTATTTATTATTTATTCTTCTTGGATTTAATCGACTTTTTATCTGAAGAGAAGCAGTTCTTTTGGTAATTTTCCTACTGCTTCATAGCAATTAATTTGATTAGTTTATGTCTGTTGATGCTAAATCTTATTTACATTGTGATGTTATTTCGTAGCACGAAAATGAGAGACACACATACATACACACACACAAATATGTATATATATATATGTGTATATATATATACACACTTTGCTGAATGTACTAGTCTATATATAATGAACACTTTCTTCAAAAAGAATCCCAATAGAAAATGGACCTGGAAAGGACCCAATGGTACCAAAAACGAAATTGACTACATACTACTCAATAAGAAGCAATTGGCTGAAGACTGTTCCGTCCTCAACCAGTTTAAAACTGGAAGCGACCATCGCTTGGTAAGATGCAGAATAAAATTCAACTCAAAGTTAGAAAGACAGAAACTTTTAAAGAAGCCTAAGTCTATTATCAACACGCAGGTGCTAAAAGAACGAAAAGAAGAATTTCAGCTCCAACTGAAAAATCGATTCACTGCACTGGAAGACCAAGAAGTTGAATCCCAATTTATAGAGATACTCAAGGAAACTGCTGAAGAAATAGGAGGAACAGTTAAAACAAAGCCAGAGAAAAAGTTGACTGAAAAAACAAGACTGCTGATGGAAAAAAGAAGGAAAATGTTAATTACTAATGATCCTAAAGAAATGATCCATTTTGCAGAACTAAACAAAACTATAAGGAAGTGCATCAAGGAAGATGTGAAAAAATTAATTATTATAAGCTAATTGAGAAAGCCATTGAAAACAATAGAAGTTACAAGAAAATGAAGCAAAATCTCTCGATCGGAAATAGACAGCTGATGGCCTTGATGCTAGAAGACGGCTCCGTAACCCATAGTAGGAAACTGATCCTGAAACGGGTACAAGAATTTTACACCAAGCTGTATGAGGATCCTCTAGGAAATGATGAAGTAAATGATGATGCAAACATGCCCACCGAAGAGGTCCCAGGTATCCTTCCGGAAGAGGTGGGACACGCAATCAGAAGTATGAAGAATGGAAAAGCATCTGGAATGGATGGTATCACAGCGGAAGTATTCAAAGCAATGGGTAATCATACGGAAACAATTCTCGCTAAGATTTTTAATTCCTGTCTGAGGAAGAAAAAGATACCAGAAACATGGAACCACGCATGTATTATCCTTCTGCACGAGAAAGGTTCCAAAGAAGACTTGAATAACTACAGACCGATCAGCCTACTCCCAACAGTCTACAAAATATTCACCAAAATACTCACTATGCGCCTTCAAAACCATCTTGATGCTGCCCAACCCAGAGAGCAAGCTGGATTTCGCAGTGGGTATAGCCCGATGGACCACATCCAAGTCGTGAGAGAGGTAATCAGTCGGACTAACGAGTATGAATTACCTCTATGTATGTGCTTTATCGACTACGAGAAAGCATTCGACTCTGTCCGAACTTCGTCGTTGTTACGTGCACTAAAGAAACAAGGAGTAGAAGAAACGTACTTAACCTTGATCAAGAATATCTACGAAAATGCGACAACATCTGTCCAGCTGCATGAAGAGACGAGTGCCTTTAAGGCCGAAAAGGGAGTGAGACAAGGAGATATTATGTCCCCTAAGTTATTTACAGCAGCTCTAGAGGAAGTATTCAAAACGCTAGACTGGGAGGAAAAAGGCATAAAGGTAAATGGAGAATCTCTGAGTCACCTGCGCTTTGCAGATGATATCATACTGTTCGCAGGGAGCGCAGAAGAGCTCCGTAGAAGAACTGAAGAGCTTGAACAAGCAAGCCGTGAAGCTGGACTTAAGATGAATCTTAATAAAACAAAGGTTATGTACAACTCCTTCAGAAATTCTGAGAAGATACATATCAATGGAGCAGAACTCGGAGAAGTAACCAGCTATGTTTACTTAGGTCAACTCATCACTACTGATGGTTCGCTTCTTGGAGAAATCAACCGGAGAGTGAAGATGGCATGGAGTGCTTTTGGCAAGATGGCGAACATCTTTAAATCAAATATTCCAGTCTTCCTAAAAAGGAGACTGTATGACCAATGTGTTCTGCCTGTTCTGACATATGGTTGTGAAACATGGACCATGAATGCCAGAATGATACAACGCCTGCAAACAACACAGAGGGGCATGGAGAGATGCATGTTAGGGATCACCCGAAGAGACGGCAAGAGGAACGACTGGGTAAGAAAGAAGACGGGAGTCTGTGACGTGATTAGAAGAGTGAAGGTGTTAAAATGGCAGTGGGCGGGCCACATTGCTAGAAGAAATGACCAGCGTTGGACGTCCAGTGTCATCGAATGGATCCCAAGAAACATCAAGAGACCAAAAAGAAGACCGAAAGACAGGTGGGACAGAGAGCTTGTTAAGTTCTTGGGGCAAACTTGGAGGAGGGAGGCAGTTGACAGGGAAAACTGGAAGAGTCTGGGGGAGGCCTTCATCCGTCAGTGGACTGAAAAAGGCTGATGATGATGATGATGATGATATATACACACACACAGGGCCGGCTTGATGGTGGTGCGAACGGTGCGACTGTACCGGATCCCACACTTCGAGGCCCCTCGCTCTCTAAAAAAGTGAATTTGTCGTACTTATAAGGTACACGCATTTTTTTATCTGAAAAAATATCGAAGTATCATCGTGTTAAAGATTTCTTTAGTAATTAAACATTATATATTAAAAATGTTTGTCGCTTTGCACCGGGCCCCGCGATTCTCCTAGCTGGCTCTGTGTGTGTGTGTGTGTGTGTGTATATATATATATATATATATATAGGACAACTAGGTGTTGAAGGAAACCCAGTGAATACTTACCGGAAGGAGAGCCGCTGGGGTGTTGGAGAGATACATCTGTAGAGGTTATTCGAGCTTTTGGGTGATCCCCCGTCTTGTGCTGATGAAGGGATCATCCCAAAAGCTCCAATAACATCTACAAATGTGTCTCTCCAACACCCCAGCGGCTCTCCTTCCGGTAATTGCTCACTGGGTTTCCTTCAACACCTAGTTGTCCAAAATATCCTCATTCACCTTTCCTGTTCCATAGTATATATATATATTTAGATGCACTCCCACAATCTCTTTCCGCCTTTAAACCCCCCTCTCAATATATCCCACCCTCTCTCCCTCTCCACCACCCTGTCGAGCAATATTCCAATTATTTAACACAGTGTCGCCCAGCCCAATTTTCGACATATAGTATTTACCAAAAACATATATTGAGATATAAGACAATGTAGTTCAATGCAGCAGTTAAAACATTTTAAAATCACTCTTAGCTTGATGTTAATATTCTATTTATTCTTAGTACATCTTTCATGATATATACACAAAGGTATTAACTAATTATGCAGAATGATTTGTACCGTATTTATGTACCCTATTGATTTTACGTTTATAACAAAGTGATATTGACTGTAATTTCATAAAATCAATATTTTTTATATAGCATGACTTTTAATATATTTTAATCAATGGCAATATATTCTTCTATTTCCCACAAAAAAGTATTTTCCTTATAAAAAATTTGATGAATTTATATATATATATATATATATATATATATATATATATATATATATAAATACTACGGAAGAGGAAAGGTAAGTAAGGATATTTAGGGCAACTAGGTGTTGAAGGAAACCCAGTGAACACTTACCGGAAGTAGAGCCGCTGGGGTGTTGGAGAGACACATTTGTAGAGGTTAGAGCTTTAGGGATGATCCCTCCGACAGCACAAGAGAGACACAACAATATATATATACTAGTTAATGTGTACTTGCATTCTGCAAGCATTTTGTCTCATCATAATATAAAGAGTAGAATAGACACATAATTTTTAAATGCAAAAGTTTGCACCTCTGCGCCGATTAATGTTTTACATTATGGACAATATTGGAATAAAAACAACCCCTGAAATTTATAATTGTAAAACTTCTATAGTTTGTATCAATTGATACCTATCCCTCACATTTCTGCAAAATTTCATCGATGTATCACCTCTAAATGTGTAGTTATATAAAATTAATTGTTTAAAAATGATGAATTTTTAACAGCCACAATAATAAACATTATTATATTTTTCAATATTATTTCCCGCTGGAATGGCATTCCCTAATTTCTCAAAATATTCAGCTCCTTAGCTCTAATAAAAGTGCATAAACACTAGTAAATTTTTTTAACATTTATGAATGTTTTACGGTTCAATAAATAAACATTTTCAAATTTCTATAATATCGTTTTCGTTACTTGGTAAGATCTACCATTAGAAAAAATTTCAACATTGTAGCACAATTATAAGTAACTAAACCATGAAACGTTTGTTCCTATGTTTATAATATGTGATTGCATTATGCAAGCATTTTCAAATATATGAATTTTTACTATTCCGCATTATTCCTCATGGATTACGTCCAACACCATATAACCGTGTCAAATTTTAAGTTTGTATCTCATTAAGAAGTGCCTTATAATGTTCACAGTCGTAGTGAGTAAAAAAGGGGCAAAAACACACCTAAAAATTTGAATTTTTTTCTACTTTTTGACTTTTATCTTCGGTTGCAACAATATTTCCATAAGCATGCTAAATTTCAAGTCTCTAGGTCATATGGAGCTGCCTCATCATTTTTGTTATCGTGTAGAGCAATACTGGGGCAAAAGAGCTCCAAAAATGGGAATTATTACAATATCGGAATTCCTACATTAGGCATAGTTTAACATTAAAGGCATTAAAATATAAGCCTCTGATTCCCATTAAAAGCTTACCCATATGAAAGGATTAAGCCAGTTGCCTAGGAAGCCTATTGTTAGACCCAGAAAAATTACCACTTTTTTGAGAAAAAACAACAAATTTATGCTAATTCTAATCGGATTTGAATTCTGTCTTCAAAAATAAGAACCTACAATTTATATCCTATCCGACAGTCTAAGTCTCGAGTTACGTTAATTCTACTCGGATTTGCATTCCGTCTTCAAAAGTAAGAAACTACAATTTATATCCTATCCGACAGTTTAAGTCTCGAGTTCGTATCTTGACGGAAAGTAATTTTAAAATGCAAATATAAAAACCTCTACACCAATTTACATGTTTTCTTAAGGGCAAAAAATGGGGCAAAAAGGGGCCAAAATAGACCTTCAAAATAGTAATTTGGACAGTTTCGGATTTTTTCCTTTGGTTGTGACCAAAAACCTATAATCCTACCAAATTTCAAGTTTCTGGCACATCTGGAAGTGCCTCATAATTTTGTATCCTCATATATATATATCATTTGTAGAAGCATCTATATATTATAGATATATCATGTGTAAGAAGCGTCTATATATATAGATATATCATGTGTAAGAAGCATCTATATATTATAGATATATATCATGTGTAAGAAGCATCTTTATATTATAGATATACTAGTTAATGTGTGCTTGCATTCAGCAAGCATTAGTATCGGAAAAATAATTTTTTTACGCAAAAGTTTGAACCTCTTCACCGCTTTACGTGTTTTCCTTATTGAAAAATTTTGGGGTAAAAACAAACCTAAATTAATAATTATAAAATATTCATAGGTTTTTAACATTTGTTACGAATACCTCACATTTATGCCAAATTTCATCGATGTAGCATCTCTAGGAGTGCATTTATATAAATTTAATTTTTTTAAATTTTTGAATTTTTAACGGCCACAATACTGAACTTTAACAAAATTTTCAATGTTAATTGTCACCGGAACATTATTCCCTAACTTTCTTAAAATTTTCAGCTTTCTTTGCTCTTCAGAATGTACATAAACTTTATTCAATTTATTTAACATTTAAGAGATTATTACGGTCGAACAAATAAAAATTTACAAATTTCTATAATCCCGTTTCCATTATATGGCATATTCTACCAATGGAAAAAATTTCAGCTTCATAGCTCATTTAGAAATACCTAAACCATGAAAAGTTAGTAAATAGTTTATAATTTTTAACGGCCAAGAAAATACATATTGTTGCAATTTTTCCTCTGATTATTTTTTTTGATTCACCTATGTATTAAATTTCAGCTCAAACTATTGTAGTTTGCACTGGAAATTTGTATGCCCTCTATATTCTAAGTAAGGTCCATCAATATATAATGAAGAAGCATTTTTAAATTGTAGGATTTTTACAATTTCGAATTATTCTGTCTACTTTTAAAAAAATCATGTAAGCGTGTCAAATTTCAAGTTTGTAGATCATTTAGAAGTGCCTTATAATTTTATTCCTCGTATGGGGCAATAATGGGGCAAAACAGCGATAACGTTACGAATTTTTACAATATCGGATTTATTCCTTCTGTGGTAACTAAAAACCCATAATTCTGACAAATTTCAAGTTTGTATCTCATTACGAAGTGCCTTATAATGTTCACATTCGTATTGGGTAGAAATGGGGCAAAACCGCACCTAAAAATTTGAATTTCTGCTATTTTTTTATTTTAGCTTCGGTTAGAATGAACTTTCTATAATGGTGCCATATTTCTAGTCTATAGTTCATATGGAGCTGCCTCTTCATTTTTGTTCTCGTATGGAGCAATACTGGGGCAAAAGAGCTCAAAAAATGAGGATAATTGCAATATAGGATTTCCTTCATTAAGCATAGTTTAGCAATAAAGGCATTAAAATATAAGCCTCTGATTCCCATTAAAAGCTTACCCATATGAAAGGATAGAGCTTGTTACCAAGGAAACCTATTGTTAGCCCAGAAAAATTACCACTTTTTTGCGATAAAAACTATAAATTTACGCTAATTCTACTCGGATTTGAATTCTGTCTTCAAAGATAAGAAACTACAAAATATATCCTATCCGACAGCTTAAGTCTCGCGTTCGTATCTTGACGGGAAGTAATTTTAAAATGCAAATATAAAAACCTCTGCACCAATTTACATGCTTTCTTATGGGCAAAAAATGGGGCAAACGGGGCCAAAATGGCCCCTCAAAATAGGAATTTCAACAGTTTCGGATTTTTTCCTTTGGTTGTGACTAAAAACCTATAATCCTACCAAATTTCAAGTTTCCAGCACATCTGGAAGTGCCTCATAATTTTGTATCCTCCTATATATATATACATACTAGTTAATATGTGCTTGCATTCTGCAAGCATCTTCAAAATTTAGTTTTTTTGCAAATTCAAATTATTCCCAATCGATATTGTACATAATCATATAACCATGTCAAATTTGGAGTTAGTTGCTCATTTAGAAGTGCCTTATAATTTTAATCCTCGTATGGGGCAATAATGGAGCAAAACAGCCCCTAACATTATGAGTTATTACACTCTCAGATTTTTTCCATCTGTTGTAACTAAAAACCCATAATTCTGCCAAATTTCAAGTTTGTATCTCATTAAAAAGTGCCTTATAATTATCACACTCGTATGGGGCCGAAAAAGGGCATTCCCAAACATTAAAAATTGGTAATTTCGCAATTTTACAATTTTATTTTAGTTTGCTATGAAAATACTATAATCGTGCCAAATTTCAAGTCTCTAGGTCCTATGCAGCTGCCTCGCATTTTTTGTTCTCGCATGGGGCCGAAAAGCGGCAAAGCAGCCCCTTAAAAATGAGAATTTTAGTAATTTTATAATTTTATCTTAGGTTGCAATGAAATTTCTATAACCGTGCCAAATTTCAAGTCTCTGGTTCCTACGCAGCGGCATCGCCTTTTTTATTCTCGAATTGGGCAATAATGGGGCAATACAGCCCCAAAAATCAGGATTATATCAATATTGGATTTCATTCATTAGGTGTAGTTTAACATTAACAGCATTAAAATATAAGCCTTTGATTCCCATTAAAAGCTGACCCATATGAAAGGTTAGAGCTTGTTACCAAGGAAACCTATTGTAAGACCCAGAAAATTTACTACCAATTTGAGATAAAAACTATAAATTTACGTTAATTCTACTCGGATTTGAATTCTGATTTCAAAAATAAGAGACTACAATTTATATCCTATCCGACAGTTTAAGTCTCGAGTTCGTATCTTGACGGGAAGTAATTTTAAAATGCAAATATAAAAACCTCTACACCAATTTACATGTATTCTTATGGGCAAAAAATGGGGCAAAAAGGGGCCAAAATAGCCCCTCAGAATAGGAATTTTGTTAGTTTCGGATTTTTTCCTTTGGTTGTGACCAAAAACCTATAATCCTGCCAAATTTCAAGTTTCTAGCACATCTGGAAGTGCCTCATAATTTTGTATCCTCATATATATATATATATAATATATATATCATGTGTAAGAAGCATCTATATATTATAGATATGATATATATATCGTGTGTAAGAAGCATCTATATATTATAGATATATACTAGTTAATGTGTGCTTGCATTCTGCAAGCATTAGGAGCGGAAAAATAATTTTGAAACGCAAAAGTTTGGACCTCTTTACCGATTTCCTTATTGAAAATTTTTTAGGTATAAACAACCCCTAAATTTATAATTATAAATCATTTATAGGTTTTTAGCATTTGTTACATTTATGCGAATTTTTATTGATGTAGCACCTCTAGAAGTGCATTTATATAAATTTAATTGTTAAAAATATTTGAATTTTTATCAGCCACAATAATAAACTTTAACAAAATTTTATATGTTAATTTTCACCGGAACATTACTCCCTAACTTTCTTAAAATTTTCAGCTTCCTTGCTCTTCAGAAAGTACATAAACATTAGTCAATTTGTTTAACATGTAAGAGATTATTACGGTCGAACAAATAAAAATTTACAAATTTCTATAATCCTGTTACCATTATATGGCAAATTCTACCAATGGAAAAAATTTCAGCTTCATAGATCATTTAGAATTACCTAAACCATGAGAAGTTAGTAAATAGTTTATAATTTTCAATGGTCAAGAAAATACATATTGTTGCAATTTTTCCTCCAATTATTTTTTTAGATTCACCTACATATTAAATTTCAGCTGTCCAACTATTGTAGTTAGGGCTGAACATTTGTATCCTCCTATATCCTAATTAAGACCCGTCAATATATAATGAATAAGCTTTTTTAAATGTTAGAATTTTTACAATTTCAAATTATTCCCTTTCGTTTTTCAAAAAAAAATCATATAAGCGTGTCAAATTTGAAGATTGTTGCTCATTTAGAAGTGCCTTATAATTTTATTCCTCATATGGGGCAATAATAGGTCAAAACAGCCATAACGTTACGAATTTTTACAAATCCGAATTATTCCTAATCGATTATCTCCAAAACCATATAACCGTGTCAAATTTCAAGTTTGTATCTCATTAAGAAGTGCCTTATAATGTTCACACTCGTATTGGGTAGAAATGGTGCAAAACCACACTTAAAAAATTGAATTTTTGCTATTTATTTATTTTATCTTCGGTTGCAACAACATTTCTATAATCGTGCTAATTCTTAAGTCTCTAGGTCACTTGGAGCTGTCTCACCGTTTTTGTTCTAGAGTAGAGCAATACTGGGGCAAAACAGCCCCAAAAATGAGTTTATATCAGTATCTGATTTCCTTCATTAGTCGTAGTCTAACATTAACGGCATTAAAATATAAGCCTCTGATTCCCATTAAAAGCTTATCCATATGAAAGGATTAAGTCAGTTGCCTAGGAAGCCTATTGTTAGACCCAGAAAAATTACCACTTTTTTGCAATAAAAACTATAAATTTACGTTAATTCTACTCGGATTTGAATTCTGTCTTCAAAAATAAGAAACTACAATTTATATCCTATCCGACAGTTTAAGTCTCGCATTCGTATCTTGATTGGAAGTAATTTTAAAATGCAAATATAAAAACCTCTACATCAATTTACGTTTTCTTATGGGCCTAAAATGGGGCAAAAAAGGGCCAAAATAGCCCCTCAAAATAGGAATTTCGACAGTTTCGGATTTTTTCCTTCGGTTGTGACCAAAAACCTATAATCCTACCAAATTTCAAGTTTCTAGCACATCTGGAAGTGCCTCATAATTTTGTATCCTCATATATATATGTATATATCATGTGTAGGAAGCGTCTATATATATATAGATAACATGTGTAAGAAGCGTCTTTATATTATAGATATACACAGTAAAACTCGTTTATAATGATCACGCCTAAAACGAAATCTCGGCTATAACGAAGAAATGTCTCGGTTCCTTGAACTTCTCCATAGGGGCATTGGTTAAATTTCTCGGATGTGACTAACACGCATTTTACGAATTCTCGGCTGTAACCAACAAATGTTTGGACCCGTGGCAAAAAATGCCCCATATATAACGAATTTTGGCGAGGAGAGCGATAAGGAATGAATAGTTTCCGCCCGTTTACCGCGCACTTGTTCGTAGAGGTCCCCTTCCTCCATCTACCCTTTCCATACGAATTTCCACGTTCCCTTTGTTTTGAAATTGATATTAAAAATGTGAAATATTTATGTAAATTAATGACCATAATAATAATATTAATTGACCATTTAAAAAATCGTATGTAACAGCAGTAGAACATTTTACATGCCACGAAGTTGATAAGCATCTCTTTGCATATGTAAGTACAGCATTGAAGTCAACTCACTGCAAATACAGTAAAAGCTGTGTTATCCGGCTATCTTGGAGATTGTGGAAAGCCGATTAGGAGAAATAGCTGGTTAGGGGAGCGTTTTTCAATTTAGTCATCGCAAATTTAGCAATAACCAAAATTGGACGTAGGTTCACTATCGTACTCCCCAAACATAACTATGCATGGGGTTTGCATTTTCCATTTTAATTCATCCACACGTAGTTAGATATAGACACTATTTACCCATTCTTATTTAATAGATTGCTACGCTTACATGCAAAACAAAAAGACTATTGAAAAGTTTAGGGCGTCCGGGAAGTTTGGGTATTACGGCAGTGAACCTGTTCTCAAAATTGAATTTATTGGATTATATCTTTCTTATTTATCTTTTTTACTCTTTTAGAAAAGGACCAAATTATTTAATTCTTCTGAAAATTTCTGTGAAAACCAGTCAGATAATATTTTATCCAGTTCCTCCATTTTTGACTTATGAAGTGTATGATATTTATTAATTGATTTACTCGTCTCAATATCCGTTAATATTTCCTTCTTTCCACCCTCTCTATCCCCTTCCCCCCTCCTGCAACGTCCAATCCCCAACCTCTCCACGTTCCCTTCCCTTCCACCCCCATACCTTCACCCCAGTGTCACTGCCAATTCAGTTGTGTCTCTCTTGTGCTGACGAAGGGATCATCCCAAAAGCTCCAATAACTTCTAAAAATGTCTCTCTCCAACACCCCAGCGGCTCTCCTTACGGCAAGTGCTCACTGGGTTTCCTTCATCACCTAGTTGCCCTAAATATCGTGTATATATATATATATATATATACACAGGGCCATGCCGATGGGCGAGGCAACTGCCTTAGGTGCCTCTCGAAGGGGGGCGCCAAAATTTGACAAAAACGAAAACCTTTTAAAATAAATTCATAAGGCCGAGGCGTCAATATAGTTAGGGTGCTTAAACAACCTTTATATATCTATCCATTATTGCAAATTTCTCTTTTGCATTCCAAAGTGAATGACATATTAACGAAGCAGCAACTTCGTATTTATTACAACAAAGCGTATATTTGAACATAAAAATTAACGGTATGTTAGTGAAATTTTTATATGCAAATGGGGGCGCTGTTTGTTTGATTGCCCGAGCGTCAAATATGATACCTCGGACTGACATTCATGATTTTTTCTATATCGTTTATTCCTTTTTAAACAATGCTGCAAAAACTCGTTTTTATATTGAGTTGGCCATGAGTTGGACAATAGCATATTTGTAGAAGAATCCCTTAGCCTAACCATGCAAAGCATAGTTGATTGAACGACTTTGTTACAAAAATAAAGGCGCAATATATCTGGACTCCGATGAAATAAATTCTGGCAGCCTTCCTATGAAGATCAAAAAAAGCATGCGTGAAAACAATTCATAGTTTTTCCCCTTCAGAACTCCATATTTGCGCACTCGCATTTGAAAACGGTAGAGTATTTTTCTTTCACTCGATGCTTCTTTTTGGTTTGTCGAAATCTTCTTTTGGCTTTATCTAAATAATAAAAATAGCTGGACTTTCTAATTTATATTTTATATAAATATGTGCTCTCGCATACTTTTTTGTGGTAAATATTGTTCTCTCCGAATAATTTTTTAAATTGGTATCTCACCGATCATATAAGAGCTAGAAAGAGGAAAATATGCATTTTTAATTGTTGTTCGCTAAATCTTTGTATTTGACAATGTAAGTAAGGATTCTTTACATTGTTAACGTATAAGCTGTTGTAAACTATTTCAATGCGGTGAGTTAGAAAATTTTTCTCAAAAGTTACTGCTGTTACTTTGTTGTTACATGGGCTTTGGTTAACCTTTGTAGGTAGTAATTTAGATTCATTTCCTTCCTGTTGTACGATATACCCACCATTTTGCTGGTACGACTCATCTTTGATTTACTTTCTAAGCCCAGGGCCGGCTCAAACATACAAGAAGACCAAGCGACCGCTTGGAGCGCCGAATTTTTGGAGGCGTAAATTTCGACTCACAAATAATTGGAAAATATCTAATTTTGTTTTCGATAGATATGGTTAGTGTTTTCTTCTGGAAAATATAAGTAAAAATGCAACCTCAAAACACTGTTCAGCGGGTAACAACGAAGCGAAGACTTCCGAAGATACCATTTGGAAAAACAAAGCCTTACACTAGCGGAGAAGGGATTGGAAACTATGACCAGTTTCCAAAGACTCCTTGATCTTGGGAACCCTTGAAAATGTTTCCCACTGATTTCGAGTCTTAGGACGAGGGCGGTGGGGGTGATGCCCGTTTTCCTTTTCCGCCTCTCCTTTCTTAATCGCCCTTCTCCCACCCTCCAAGAGAATGCATGCCTCTCATCCATCCCGCGCCTAACTATGGTCAAAGAGTGCATTGACCCCGGGGGAATATCCCTTGGGGCGGAAAACGAAGAGACCATCTGCAAGAAATATTTGTGACAGCAAAGTCTACTTTCATCAAGCCGGCAAAGACCCCCGGCAGGCCTTCGTGTCCCTCAGTGTCTTATATTTTGTTTCATTGTTTTTTCTTGGAATATTCATAATGCTTAAGCATTCTGGGGAATATCAATCTGCAATGAAGTGCGCCCTATTCTGCATTCTCACCATTCTCACTTAGTAATGCGAAAGAGCTAGGTGACGCTCTGTTGGCCTGTGTCTTAAATTAGTTCGATATAAATATTTTGTGCGATTTCAAGAAGGAAGGAAAGTGATACGTTCTACGTTTTCTACTAGCAGATCAACGAAATACCTTTTACTGAAAGGTAAGTCAGTATTCCATACTTATTGAGAGATGTAGGAAAACCATTTTCATTTATTTTTGCAGTAAAATCATGTATACTTTAAATCCATATTTATTAATTTTATTTTCGGTAAAATCACGACAAAAACTGAAAAATAAAACAATTTTGCTTGATAGGTGGTGGTGCTAAGAGTAATTTTTAATGCGCGACTGATTAACATCATGTTTTTTATGTTTATAAATTGAACAGAAGATCTGAGTTCTGTCTTCATGCGTTATTTTATGAGCTAAATTGCATTTCAATTAAATAGATTTATTCGTTTAGTTTTTCGGGTTCCTTGATTATGGGCTTAGTGGAAGCCTTTATAGTGCGACGTGTTAATATTTTATGTTATTTTATTGTTGAAACTGAAAAATATATTAGTTGTAGATACTCTGATTTATAGCTTCAAAATTATCGCTTCACTTTTTAAGTAAGACAGTTCATAAAAATACGGATTAAATGTATTTTGTTGTACAGATATCAATTAATACTATAAATAATTATTAGTGTTAGTATATTTTCGATATTACTCTTATAAAAAATTAAGAGGCCATACCTTACTATTTTACAGTTTTTAAAGCGGACGATGGTTGGCCATAAAAACTTATCTGGTGCTGAATATCGCAAAAGAAAGGCTAAGACTTAATTAGAACTGAAAAATCAACCCGGGTCTTTACATAAATTCCTGAAAGAAGATCTAGCATTGAGAGAATTCATAAGAAGTGAAAATACACACAAAATCAAAATAATTGTATCCTATTAAACTAATAAACTATTCCTCATATAACTTGTATGACTCTATGGGCGCCATAATTGCAATCTGCTTGGGCGCACGAATGTCTTGAGTCAGCCCTGTCTAACTAAGCCTATCATACGATTTCAAATTTTCAATTAAATGTGTTTAGTTCCACACAAATAAATCATCTTCTTGAAGTATACTTGAAAATAAATTTAATGAAAAGTTTAGATCGATCTGAAATAAAATTATGGATTTGAATAAATTGATTTTTATTATTCCCTATCCTTTTCGACTAACATATAATAAAATTACTTAGTAAAAGAATTAAGGGGGCGCCATATTATATCTCGCCTCAGTCGGCAAAATGTCTGGGCACGGCCCTGTATGTGTGTGTGTGTGTATATATATATATATATACACATATACATACATACACACCTAGGTAAGTGTCCACTGGGCTTCCTCCAACACCTTGTTGCCACCTTTATTATTACCTTTCCTTTCTTTAAGCATATATATATATATATATATATATATATATATATATATATATAGAGAGAGAGAGAGAGAGAGGTCTATATAAACTGGTTATAATAATAGAATTCTGGTATCTGTTTGACTTTTATATGAACTTGTAATTATTCATTGGAGCAAGTTATTTAGATTGAACTATAGTGAAGATGTCAAATTCCTTTAATTTTATTAAGAGTTTTACCCAAATACGAAGTTATTTTGACTGAAAAGCAGCTTATATTCCATTTCATTGCACAATGCTTCTATATAATAAGATATTGTAAATATATTTTATTGTCCATATATAAGCCAATAATTGAGGCAGAAGTGAATAGTTATCTGATAGCTTATATGCGTCTTTTCGTTCTAAGTATGAAAGTTCTCTTGCGGACGAAAATAAAACAATTTAGTATTGATGGCTTTGAAATCTGTTACAGAACTAAACATGCCATCCTGCTACTGAAGAAAGTGTCTCAGGTAAGGTCAGTAGTTGACAAATTAGACATAGGCAATATGTTTATTAAACTAATATTATTACAAAATGATGATTTTGATTTAATATGATGTAGTAAGGACACACATTGGAGCATAACGTTTTATACATGAAAAATGTATGAATTAAAAATAAATTTCTCAGGCACATAGAAACTTGAAATGATGATCATCTGTAAAGAGATCATATGTTTCATTATTACCATTTCAATAGTACAATAAAGAAAAGTGTGATTTAAAAATCAGCATCGGAGATAATGATATATATTATTCACTTGCATCTATATTTTTGTTACTAACATTAAAAAGTTTATATTTATTATTACTGACTTTTGCCCATGCAATATGAGCAGTTATCGAATTTTATTGCACGATTGAGAAAATTATAGGGAAATGTTTTCAATTACTTAATACAACACGTTTCTTCGCTTTCTTATAGAAAATCGATATGGAAAATATGTATCGGTTATGAGTTTACTGGCGCCATCTTGTAATTCCGTGAAATCCTTTTCAGTTCTCGTGGAACATTAAATGTAAAACATAAACACGACTTGCCAAAGCGGTGTTCCGTCAGAGCGGCAGCCGAGTGGCTTTGTACGTATCGGAGGTCAAGCCGCCATTACTCGGTGGATGCACACGAACCGATCTCTCATCACGCATATATCTTACTCACCGATCTCAGTAAGAAAGCGCATCGTGACAATAGAAAGACAACTCACTACGGCAAACGATCAAACAGGAGTCCAGACAGACATAGATAGAAATATCCACCGAACACGCAAACACTTTTTCCCAGACACCACGAAAAATGTCTCAAAGGATGTGTTGAACACGCTTCCATTACAAAACAATCCCAAGCTTCCTTTGTTCGGAAACCAGAGAGAGATAGATACAAGCTGAAAATGTCTTTATTTTGGGTAGTTATTCGTGGAGAGGGTGGCATTTATTTTTAGAAAGGCATATCGGCCAAGAGGTCGACTCCATCACCCGTTCCATACAGGAAGTCGAACACTTCTCCCTCGACAGAGGGTTCGTCCATGGTTCGACCCCTTCTGCCTCCAGAACGCTTCTTTGAAGACATAGACCTCCTTAGGGTGTGTTCCTCCTCCTCCTCCTCTTCTTCAGAACTGCTCTCGCCATCACCCTCTTCGTCCACTCCTCTGGCCATCGAGTACCGCTCCCGGACGTCCTTCATGATGCACGCTTCCAGCTTCTTTTGCTGTAACAAGGGTTTAGAAAGATATTGGATGATTGGTACTCGTTTTTATGCGGCGATGGCGCTCCATGCCTCAAAGGCAGCGCAAATTAAAATACTAGACTGCCTAAACGTGGAAGACCCGGGTTCGAGTCCCGATCAAGTTGGGAATGTTTTTCCTTCTCTATCTTCACATTTTAAACAATTGTGCTATCGATTAATGGATATCGATGTATTTTAATTAGCAGAATGAAAATTGAAAATTGTTAGTAATAGAGAAAATAAAATAAGTACTTTTACTTTTCAAAATCAGTTCATTTGTAAAAGCTTCAATCTCGAGGAAGAAATAAGAAATTTTGTGAGCGTAGGTTAAAATACCTGCCGAGAGTACTTTACAATTTAACCCACTTGAATGAAAATGACATTCGGAAATTCTCGAACAATTCCATCCAAGTTACTTTTTTAAGTGTTATTAAAAGGACTTTATGAATGTATGTACAGGGGAATAATACATAGTACATCAGAAGCGCTCCTGGATGACTCTGAATAGATCATCCTAAACATTGAAATGTACGACCGTTTTAACATTCCCACTGCTTATTAATCGGTGATGCGGAAGAGACACGATGCACGCATCCAGCATCGAGTTGTTATGCACGACGGGGAATGATTCACCCGCTTGATCGCATAATATCTAGAGTTTTCGAGCGATATCTCCGAGCACCGCGCCGACCTTGAAACGACCTCTGGCAATGAAGATGGTTATCATGATTCTGGGATCGCCATTATGCAACGCGACCTCATCGGCATGTAAACCGCCGACAGAAACCAGTTATTCTCGCAGAAACTGAGAATTATTAGTTTTCATAAGTTTGATCCTCTTGAAGATTCATCTCCGAAAGCATGGCATCTGTTCCGCTGTCCCAATCCAGCATAGCATCCTCAAAAGGTAATCCATTTGCCTCGAGGTCTTCATCTTTAGCAGCAGCTCCAAGGGGAGGAGAATGGGAGACACGCGTGACATGTTCACGAAAGGAGGAAGTGAAAGGAGAGACTGTTGATGGAGTGGAGGTGGAGAAAATATGACTTCCGTTGAAGGCGCGACAGGGATTCGAACCTGAGAAGGAATACTACTTGAGACACTCGAACATTCACGGTCGAGAGTCAATGAAACATTTTATGGTTTGGATGAAGGAATCGCTCAATATGCTCTTTTACGCTGTGACGAAATCGAACCATTATCAACCGGGAGTATAAATATTGCATAATTACTCAATTACGAAGAATAAGAGCCACTATAATTTTTTAATCAAAACAGAAATAAATTCATTTACGGGTAATTTCAGGCCAAGTAACTCTTTTCCCGTAGATAGTCCCAAGTCGCTTTCTCGCAACAAAAAGTAATCCTTTTCCAATTTCCTATATAGCTCTCAAGTACACATATAAATTAAATTCATTAATCTTACAATTAGTTAGGTATGGCTTCCCATAGGTCTTCTGTTGCTCTTTTCAAAAGCTCTGTTGAATGTGAGCTGCTCCAAGCGCGCATCACAGAACTTGAGAGGATGGTGGCGAAGCTCCTCTCTAAGGTTGCGGATTTGGATGCTGCTCGGAAGGGGAGTGAAGATGCGGGGACCTCTGAGATGCCTTGTCATACCAAGGTGGTACCTCGGGCCAGCTCGAGAGCGAATGCTGGCTGGGTTGTCGAAGAGAGAGCCGTGGTCGACACTAACCCGGAAGGGATGGCTTCATGTCCGAAACCCGACGGTTGGAAGGTGGCTACCCGAGGTCGCGGGGGAGTAGGGCGGTCATGGCGGGGAGATGGGAAGGTGGAAGGTGACCCTATCTCTGTCAAAAACAGATTCGAAGTGCTCTCGGAGGATAGCACAACGAATTCTGTGGCCGTATCCGCTCCCTCCGCCTCGAGGGACGCTGCACCTAGGGGAAGTCGGGCTGGGAGGGAGGGAATCGTCTTAATAGGTAGTTCAAACGTCCGGCGTTTGGTGGCACCCGTGAGGGAAAGGGCTCGCCGGGAGGGTGATGAGCGGGTGTTCTCCTGGTGTATTCCAGGCGGAACAGTACATCAGGTGACGAAGGCGGTTCGGGCGGCGGCAAGTGGCACGGGATGCTCCAAGCTGCGGATAGTGGCGCATGTGGGCACCAATGACGCGCAGGATCGGGGTTCTGAGGAGATATTGGATTCCTTCAGGGATCTATGCTCCGAAGTACACCGACTTCGGCGGGTCATGGGGATCGACATGCGTCTGACCGTATGCAGCATGGTCCCGCGGACCGACCGGGGTTCGACGGTTTGGAGTCGAGTAATCGGCTTGAACCGGAGACTCTGGAAGTTCTGTGGGGGCATGGGAGTAGATTTCGTGGACCTCGGGCCGGTTCTCGAATCGTGCAAGGTACCCCTTAACCGCTCGGGAGTTCACTATACCGCCGAGGCAGCACAGAGGGTAGGTGGTAGGATATACGAGCATAGTAGTTTTTTTAGATTAGAGAGTAGGTTAGTGAGCAGGTCATATACGGGGAAATTAAAGACTTGCGCTAATTATCATAATAAATTTATTAACTCTGACCGTTGATCAATATGTAGGTCGTCTTTAGGGCACAATAAACCATGCAATAATACTATCAGTAATAAAGCCGCTATTGGAAATGAGGGATGCACCCTCCAAATCTCTGAAATAATTCCGAAGCGACACATAAGTGACACTCTAAAAATTTTAACTCTAAATTGCCGGAGTATCAGGAATAAGGCTGCGGAACTTCAGAATTTACTAGAACAAACAGAGGCAGATATAGTAATAGGCACAGAGAGTTGGCTAACCTCGGATATTCACGACCGTGAAATTTTCCCCTTACGATATATTATTCACAGACGAGATAGGACAAATAGGAGCGGTGGAGGGGTGTTTATAGCAGTGAATAATACACTAATAAGTTCTCCGGTCAAGTTTGCTGAAAACAATATTGAAAGCACTTGGTGTACTATAAACAGTGAAGGTTTGGGAAACATTCATATATGTGCATATTATAGGCCGCCAGCTTCAAACGCAGAAGAAATATACGATCTAGAGGCTCAAATAAATTCACTAATGAAGAAGAATAGTAAAAGCATTATCATAGTAGGAGGAGACTTCAATCTACCCTCGATAAATTGGCAGAGTTGTAGCTTCATACCATCCGGTAGGAATCGCGAGTCATGCGAAGCGCTAATAGACATCTTCAATAAACATTCCCTCATCCAGGTAGTCAAAAAACCTACGAGAGCGAACAATATATTAGACTTACTAGCAGTTAACATCCCCGAGCGTGTTTCCGAAGTAACTGTTGAAGAAGGAATCAGTGATCACCAATCAGTTCGAGTACTTTTGGATATAACTGTCGCAAAATATCGCAAGCCTAAGCGGAAAGTGTACATATATAAAAATGCTAACTTTGAGGATTTCAAAGAGAAACTCATCAAGGATTACGGCGATTTCAGCAAATCGACAAGCACAAAAAACGTTGAGGAAACTTGGAAAGCATTTCTATCAGAAATTAGAATTGGTATTAATACGTATATACCAAGTAAATTTATTAGCGATAATGGGGAACCAAGGTGGTATAATCGGCAGGTTAGATGCGCCCTCAGACACCAAAGAAAGCTTCACTCGAAATTTAAACGCATCAATAACTGTAAGTCACCGGAGGAAGTAATTTCAATTTCACTTAAGTACAGAGATTGTCGGACTAAGACCAAAAAGGTTATGCGCAAAGCACTAACGGACTTCAAGAAAAAGACTCTTAGTGAACATCTAAGTGAAAATCCCAAATGCTTTTGGTCATATGTTAGAGAAGTTCAAGGTCGACGCCCAACCGTAGACCCGTTAATAAACGACCAAGGAGAGGTAGTTAGCGATAGCACAGATAAAGGAAATTTGTTAAACTTATTTTTTCAGAGCGTATTTACTACCGAAGACGTGAGAGCAAAGGTCGTGGCGCCCGAACCAGGCAAGGAAAAAATGAACGATATAGTCATATTAGCGAAAGGGATAGCTCAACAGCTTAAAAATATCAAGTCAAATAAATCTCCGGGTCCAGAAGAGATACCAGCTAGAGTATTAAAAGAGTTAGCACTGGAAATAGCACCTTATCTCGAAATAGTTTTCAATAAGTCACTTAGTCATGGCGTTGTACCTAAGGAATGGAAATTAGCCTTTATAACGCCGTTACACAAAGGTGGGAAAAAAGAAGACAGAGAAAATTACAGGCCAATTTCGCTTACCTCCCTATCTTGCAAGGTTCTCGAGCACATTATCGTTAGCTCCGTGATGGACTTCTTAGATAGTCAGAACTTGCTAAGTAAATATCAGCATGGCTTCAGGAAGACGAGATCTTGTGAAACGCAGCTTGCTCTGTTCGTCCACGATATACTAAGATCAGGAGACCGTAAGACTCAGTTAGATGCGGTTTTCCTCGACTTCAAGAAGGCTTTCGATAAAGTCCCGCACAGTAAGTTAGTGAAGAAATTAAATGACTGTGGAATAAATCGAAAGATAATCGAGTGGATCAGGGACTTTCTTAATGAGCGTGAACAAATAGTAGTTATAGATGGATTTAAATCAGATTCAGTCAGCGTAGCCTCAGGCGTTCCACAGGGAAGTGTAATCGGCCCCCTACTATTCCTTTTATACATAAACGACTTAGATAAGGTTATTAAAAGTAAAATCAAGTTATTCGCGGATGATACAGTAGTTTACAGAGAGATTAACAGTCCTAATGATCAATTATTACTTTCTGACGACTTAAATGCAATTCTCGAGTGGTGTAAAGAGTGGCAGTTAGAATTGAACTTAGGAAAGTGTTCCTTTATGAGATTCTGGGGAAACAAAAACATTGACACGACGAATTACACTGTTGAAGGCGTCCAGCTAAAACTAGCCGATTCCGTCAAATACTTAGGCGTTACTTTAACAAGCAACCTCTCGTGGGATATGCACATACGAAATATATGCGTGAAGGCTTAACAGAAACTAGGATTCATCAAACGCATAATAGGTAAAAGTGAGGAAAAAGTCAAAGAGACATCTTACTTCTCGTTAGTAAGACCGCTATTAGAGTACGCGTCGAGCATATGGGATCCGTACGTGAAAGGATCAATCTCCGAGTTAGAAAGAGTGCAGCGAAAAGCTGCTAGATTCGTCAAAAATTGTTACGATAGAAACAATAGTGTTACAGCCTTGATACAGGACTTAGGATGGGAATCACTAACTGAGCGCCGATCACGCTCTAGGTTAAAACTTCTCGAAAGATTTAGAACGCATATATTCTCCAGCGATGTCGAAGAAATAATAAGAGCGCCAACTTATATTGGTAGAACGGACCATCCTCGTAAAATAAGAGAGATAGCCTGTAGGACTGAGAGGTATAAAGGCTCGTTTTTCCCTAGAACGATAGCTGAGCAGAACAGAAGTTACGAAAAGAAATCAGCCGACCTAGAGTGGTACTATACATTATTATGCGCTTTACCTTGGTGCTATTGCACCCCCTGCCACACATCATTGCGGTGGCTTGCAGGGTGAACTATAGATATAGATATAATTAAATGAAAATAAATATTTAAATATTGACGTCATAATTTCATTAAAAACATTTGAAATAATTCTCCAAATAAGACCCTGTATCCTTACTTATCCATATATTCTAAACATTATTCCTTTTTTCTTTTTTATCATTTTCACTGCCCCCATACTCTGTGCATTTTGAAGTAAATTAAGTCTTGCAATTGCCTGCTTTTCGTATTATTTCCTCGGATTCACTCCACCCTACATTTGAAAGAATAAATACACTAAACCTTCCGGAGTGTCCATATGAGGTCGAAATGTACATACTTGCAGCGGCTCTCCTGTTGGCAAGTGCTCGCTCAGCTTCATTCACATACACACACATATATATACACATAGTGAAAGTCCATAATAAAGAGTATAGATATTACGAGAAGTTCGCTTTAACGATTGTTTTCGCATGCACTGTCAATTCGTAAATGTTAAGCATAGGAATATTCTTCCGCTATAACGAGCACAGGTTTCCTTCGCCTACTGTGCGGGTTGCATCATTTAAGATGCAATCGCACAGCAGAATTTGTCAACATCTGTCTTCGAATTGGCTTTGGGCTTTCGTCGACACTGTTTACTATCTTGAAGAACAAAGATAAAATAAAATCAGCTGTCATCGAGAAAAGCATGCCGGAATGTAATAAAAAAAACTACTTGGAGCCGATAATTCTGAGTGTGAATCAATGCTTTTCGAGTGGTTTTCACAGCAGTGCACAGTAAATACATATTCCTATCAGCGAGCCCATGTTAAAAGAAAAGCAGAGGAATTATGTTAATGATAATATGTTAGTATATTTCATTGTTAATTGTTTTATATTTTTTAACAAAATAGGCCACTGCTTTGAAAATTCAGTTACACTATTTTAATCTCAAATTCCGTGTATATTGTGGTGGTTGCAGCGATTTTCTGTAGCATATTTTTTCTCGCGACCATTAAATCTTCAAATGTCTTCAAATTGGACAAGGTGTGAACAACTTACATTTATGCATTTATTGCTTTAACTAATAGTTTAATAAAACGGATTTATTTTTGTTAAATTTACACCTAAACTTCAATCGCCTAACAACCAATCATAAGCCAAAAAATTACGATTCCGGTGACATTAGTTTTAATATAGCGTTAAGACCACAAAAATGTATATATAAAAAATAGAAAATAATTAATATGGATAAAAGAAACTACTGGTTATTCTTCACACCTAAATATTATAACAATAATGGTAACAGAAATCTTAAAATTGTTGTCCCATCATTGTTCAATAAACTACCTAAGGACCTGAGAAATTGAGACAAAATGTCTTTTGTTAAATTAAAATTAAAGGAGCGGTTGATGAATGAACTCTGACATTTTATTCCTAAACTAACGATGTTACTCTATGTAATTTTGTACTGTTTTTTTTATATGATATAATTCTAAACAAATGACTTTCCATTAAAGTTGGCACCTCCAGACAAGCCTCTGACTTTGGGGGACCAGGAAGGTAATTCATTTCTCTTCTACGAATGTCTATATACTTATATTCATGTTTTTGTTTTTCATTATCTATTTTTAATTTGCATATGTTTGTTTTGAATTTGCATCTGTTTGTAATAATTAGGAAGTTTATTCACATGTAAGCTAACGTGTTTATGCGTGCCTGTGTAGGTAAATATACCTAATAAAAATAAACGCTTAAAATTTTAGTTCGTATCGGCATCGCTTCTATTATTTAAAATATAATATGTATCTCTACTACTGAGTTTTGGTTTGGATATGAGCTGGTAAAAATTCAGTGACTGTCTCTCACATTTTTTTAGATTTCACATCCGATGAAAATTTTCTGAGCTTTGGCTATTCCCCTCGCTTTTGTTTGGTGAACTCTTACCTTGTAGCAACGGAAGAAAGACATAGGTTTGGTGAACTCGTGCGTCAGTTGGAACTTTTCCTTCCTGGTCTCTGGCAAGCACATCTGTGAGAAGAAAGACCATGAATCAGCGAACATTCTCAGGAAAGCAATACAAACACGAACCGTTAGATTTTTAAACCTTCCTTATCATCTGTGGTGAGTGAAAAATTCATTGGATGAAAGGATTCTTTCGATTCCTTTCTCAATCAAATAATCAGTTTCTCTTCTCTTGGAAGGGCCGTGGGACTTTCTCCCTTTCTTCCGAGGACCATCGGGGTCATTATGCTTCTTGACCGGCGACAGCGGTAAATTTTAACGATGTGAGAATCCCCTGAGGCGGTAATAATGGGGGAAGAGACGTATTATTCAAATAAGAACTCCCTTAACCTCCATAGTCTAGAATCAAGCCTTATGAATTAATCCCTTGGAATTTCGCCTATGATATCGTTTCGAACCGAAATTCCACTTAAAATGTTCCCTCGTTCGCGTTAATGTCGAACTGGGATTGCTGTATTCCGAGGCGAGATTTGAAACGATTCGAATAGTCGATTGGTATGTGACGGCGTCGTTAAGATGGCCTTTATATCGTGTGGTTTATAATACTCTTCCTCATTGCTGTATCTCGTTAGATATACATATACTGACTATGAATTTGCTCTATGGTTCTATTCGATTCATCCTTATAATCTCTAAAATTATTCTGTTTTTCTTAATCCTAATTGTGATGTGGTTTTGCAATATATTCTGTCCTTGAGTTAACTTTGGTGACATGATATTTTTTTGCGATTAATACTTGCTGTGGATTAAAATGTCATTTCGAAACATTTTTTAATTCTAGGATCTGTTTTGCATATTTAATTATAAATTAGCCTCAAATTTAATTTTTACTTGACGAGCAGCCCATAGTGACTACATTTTCGCTATGTTCATTTTGTTTTGACTATTCTTCCTTTGATGCGTTTTTCATGTAATTTTCGGAAAATTATGCTATTTTGAGAGGCAAGGGAAATTTTCAGAACGATTTAGTCTGGATCTGACCACATATGTCAAATTTTGAATCACGGGAAAATATATTTCATACATTAACATTAATGGTCTCCAAGGTGGGTGCCGCCAGGAGGAGATTTAAAAATCTAAGCTGGCTTTGGAAATAGAATGGAAGGATGCAGTATTAGTTCAAATATATTGATGTAGGGCAGTAGTGACCAAAGTGTGGCACGCATGCCACTTGTGGCATGGAAAAAATTTATGAAATTCATCTGAACAAACTTTTTCAGTAACGATCCTCATAACAAGCAAACAGCATAACCGACATATACCCACCTTAGAAATATTCTAATATTAGAAACTACAAATTTGCAAACACAAATTGAAGTGACGATTAAAATTAAACATCTCAATAGTCAACCAAAACATTAAATCAAATCTTTTTGTAATATAAATCAAAGTTCGCATTGCAATTAATACTATGTGTTATTTGCGAGAAATCTTATTTTAATGTAGTTTTTGATCATTTTATTTCATGGAATTATAATAGATATTTTGCTTCGAATTGAATTGTGAAATGCCGATACCTTTCATATTTGAGATTATCACTACACAATAAAAGTTTGCTTACCACTGATGTAAGGTAATTGCCATTTTTACTTTTATTTACATTATATTTATAAACTGACTATGCCACAAAATTGAGGAATCTCTCTGGAACATAATAGTACCTTAAATAATATAAACATTTTTCAAATTGATTCCATAAAATATTTTAACAGATATACAATATCTTATTTCCCTATAATGCAATTTGTCGTAAACTGGGATGTTATATTACAAAAGGTTGGATACTAATGAGTTACAATATGTTGACACGAATTTCATTCAAAAAAGAAATTTTCAAAACATGATTTTGTGATTCCATCTGATGAATATAACCCCATGCATGGTTTAGTTAGATATTACAGACACAGCATGGCTAAGTAAAACAGATGCAAAAAGAAATATGCTAAAATCAGCGATCGGTAAATTACCACCGAAAACTCGATAGCTAAAATGCGAATTTGATTCACTCCAGCGTTTTATGGATTGTTGCATGACATAGGCCACACATTCTTAAGTAACATATTCAAAAAGCATAATGAAAGTCAAAGTGATCGGACGAAAATTTCTTGATCTACATTCAGTGCGTTTATTTGACGATCTTTGTAATTTTCAGTGTATGTAAATGAAACAAAACACACTGGAAGAGAGAGTGTTAGAGGGAAACTAATCAGAGTGGGCCCTCGAGGGAAAACGGTTCCTACCTATATAATACCGTAACTTTTCAAATACTCACCGAGAATTGTCTGCAGAACTCCACTCCCTCCAGCATGTCGCTCTTAAGCTCTTCGGGCACCGGGAGGCGGCTTATGCGATTGGCGATGCCGGAGTAGTTGGGTTCGAGCTTATCGTTGAGCTAGGAGAAGAAGGAAAAGAGAAAGAAGGTCCTTTATTAAGCAATCGATCGATATCCATCATTGCGAGCTTTTGAATAATTCATGAGACGTTCGAATTGGAAGTGATGGATCAGAAAGGGCCAATCAACGTTGGGTAAACTATCCCTCTTCCCCTCTCCTCCCTTTTCCCTCGGAATTAGCAGAAATCTCTTTTGATATACCTTGGCAATTTCTCGATTCGAAAAAACGTGCGTCGAAAGCGTTCTGATCTTTATAGGATTAGGTGCACCCATATCTACTTTTGCACTCAGTTAGACCGCCTTCGTATTGAGTTTATTTTTGGCATATACAGTATCTGCCCAAATAAAAGCCGACCCCGGATTTAAGCTGACCCCCTAAAATTTCCACAATCTTTTGACAAAAACGTAAATTTTATAGATTTTATGCTGAAGTGTGCCTGGCATTCATGCACATCTTAGAATACATTATTCGAGATCGAAGAAATGTGTGGGAAATGGTTTAGTTGTTGACATTTTGAAATATTACTCCAATTAATAATATTGCGTTGCTGAATAATGTTCCACATTCAGTGACAATAATTTCATTCATCTTCATTTTCACAAGAGGTGAAATATAGTAACAGCGATCTCGCCAAGATATTTTTTCATCCATGTCTATTTCCAATGAAATTAGCATTTACATTGTCTTAAGAAATTGCACTTTTATAATTACACACGTTCCATGTAAAGTTTTACCGAAATTCAAACAGTTGAGCATTCAAAGCCGTCAACGCATTTTGCGGAATCGTCAATTTACGCAAGCGATCTCGCCAAGATATTCTTTCATCCAAGTCTATTTCCAATTAAATTAGGATTTACATTACCTTAAGAAATTGCATTTTTATAATTATACACATTGCATGTAAAGTTTTACCGAAATTCAAATAGTTGAGCATTCAAAGCCATCAATGCATTTTGCGTAATCGTCAATTTACGCAAGTGATGTCACCAAGATATTTTTATATATATTCATCGTAGGTCAAATATTTACTTTACGACAAACATATTACTATAATTTGAACGTGAAGGCAATGAGAGACTTCGAAATTTAACCATAACCCAAATTTTCCTCGGACTCGCATTTAAGCCGAGGGGGTGATTTTTTCATGATAGATTTTGACAAAAAACATCGGCTTGTATTTGGGCAGATATGGTATGTGTGTGCTTTGTGTTGGTATATTTACAGTTCGTGGTTATTGTTTAGATGCGCCGGAGACTCATCTTATTGTATTTTGATTCTTTAGCCGACGATTTTTGTAATCATATTTCCCATATATTTCGCATACTTTATATGTAGGGTATGCATTTTTCGGGTTAAAAAAAGAACTTCGTTCAGAGGATAAATATTGGGTTTAATTATTTTTACTTGCTTTCGGGTTAAAATTGGGTGTAAATAGGTCAATGGATCTTTTGAAGTTTTAAAAAATTTCAATCTGCGGTAACTTTTGGGTTTTATTATTTTCTAATTCGGACAAAATGACTTTTAAACAAAAATCTTGTTTACTAATTTAAATGTTTTATTTAGCATTTATTTTTATGATTCACATACATTAGCATTTGCATAGCTAGTGTTTCCTCAATAATATTGCCTTTCCCGATTTTGTAAATGACGTCAATGGAGGAATGAATCTTCAACATCGCAGTTGCGCTGCTCACAAGTGTCGGAATAGAAATCCTTAGTCCAAAATTAAAAAAAAAATTTATGTTAATAGAATATTAACAATTTCCAGTTTCTTCGGGTTTTACCCGAATTCGAAAAAAGACATTCGGAGGTTAAAAATCTGGTAAAAATCGGGTAAAGCCCGAAAAATCTATACCCTATTTATATGGTGTTCGAAGCAATATATACAGAAATAGGTGATATGTTTTCTTCGTATCATCAAGGATAAATTCCAAGTACGATGTCGGAATCCACTTACTAGTTTATTATGGAGTCAATGTGAATTTCGGAAAATCGTAGCTTATGAATAGCAATTCGCCACAGGTGGCGAGTGGCTGAAGTATTCAACGGCAAGAAACTAGGACATCTCTTTTCGAGATTTTTGGAATTTTAGCTTTAATTTTCAGAGTAGAAAGTAACACAAATGGATTCCAATAAAAATCTCCGACTTTGATATCTCTATTATATTTATTTCGTTCATAACAGCGCAAAAAAATAAATGCAGAATAAAAACACAATTGCTAGTGCGTTAAAAGAAACAAACGAAGAAAATGGAGCTATTTCTGTAAATTCTGAAAAATCACTTAGAATAAGAATAGGGACAAAGGTAAACATCGATGACATCCCAAGGTCAACGAACTCGCGGTGTTGACTCATTTCGCTTCACAAAATTGATGTGCTATAAAGAAACACACCTAAGAAAACTTAAACTGAAATTCAATATTGAGGAGTTTCCGGTGGCCAGAAATTGAAAAACAAACTAACATTTCCATCGCGATGACATATTTACGAGCCTTGGCACTTCTCCCCAACCGACGGCATAATAACAAAAATAAAACTCTATTCGTTAGTTCGCTTTCGACCTGACCGATTGGATTGGAATGCCGCTTCTCTCTCTCTCTCTCTCTCTCTCTCTCTCTCTCCCGTCCACACCATCCTCCTCGCATCGCCGCACCACTTAACCAGATGCGCATCCCGTTTTCGGACCGCACTATAGACTTTCGTATCCCGTTAAAACTGGTGCTGCTTCTCGTCTATCAAAGGACACGTCCGTGGGCCGGAGAGGGGCGGGAGAGGGGCGGAGGAAGGTGGAGGCGGGTCGTGCACTTGCGCGACTTCCTTACCGGTCCGAGGGCATCCGTCCGGAGAACAAAGTATCCGCCGGACGGATGGACAGGCGCTATTTTTTATACGCTTTTATTGATTTTCACTAGGATCTTTTGTGTCACCAACATTTAGGGTTGCCAACTCACTTCTTTATAAATTGAAAATTTTCAAAACAAATCGCATTTTGTCTATATATGTATTAGATAATTTTAATAAAAAGACTAAAAAGTATAAAATAAAACAAATTAAAATTTTTTTAGGGAATACACTTTTATGTGAATTAAAATGCATTCAAAAGCAAAAAATAATTTTCTTCTAGATAAAAATTGTTATTGAAAAATTTGTATGCTTCATAAAAGTGGATGGCTTTTTTTATCAACTAACTAATTTCTTCTATTATACCAGTATCATTTTCCACAATAAGCCATCCACTTTTATGAAGCATACAAATTTTTCAATAACAATATATTATATCTAGAAAAAATTATGTTTTGCTTTTGAGTGCATTTTAATTCACGTAAAAGTGTATTCCCTAAAAACAAATTTTGTAATTTGTTTTGTTTTGTTTTCGGATAGAAACCGGTCCTTTGGCATGGCGAAGTTGAGTTCCCCTCTCCTTATTCGCCCCCTTCCGCATTCTGCCTCCCATTCCATTTTCCAACCCCCTTTATTATACGCTGGCCATCCATCTTCCTGCACCCTGACCCTCACCCCCTCCCCCCAGTCCCATTCCCGTGTCCCAGACGGTGCCTTCGGCGCATAGATAAATTGCGGTAATGAGACTGCCAGACGAATGACACATTTGTCTCGGAATAGCGAATGAAGCTGATGCATACCTGTATATATGTATATGCATGTTACTACATTGAACTTGATTTGTCGTTAACCTGTTAAACGAAATGTTTATGTGGCTCGTAAATGTACATACTATTATATAGTGGAATACAGCCCTTTGTCTCGTTTCTTAGATTACGACTTAGGTACCTTTCATCTCGCTCGACCCTCTTTTTGTCTAACATAAGATTCTTTTTCTTCATCGAAATATATCCTTCGTCTTTGACAGCATAATTTTTACTAAGCGATTGGTTTTGCTCATTAGATAAAGTAATCTTATGTTTCTCACATTCATATGTCCCAGCGCTGTGTATTATTTACTTGTAGTGTGCCCATTACGAAAAATGCATGGCTTCCTTAATCCTACGAAAAATAAAATCGGCACTTTTTACGGATTAAGTTTTTTCATTTATAATACTTTAATTACATATATTTAAGGAAAAATTTGAGTAAATATTACAATATAATCTGTTTTGTTTTCAACGAATAATAATATCCCAAGAAACTTTCACGATGTAGAAGTAACGCAACACACGCGTTGCCAAATTTAAGTAATAACATACCATCGTCTATATTTTATTACCCACCATCTGGATAACTCATACAGAAACACTGTATTTTATATGACATCATTGCGTATGTGTAGCAAAAGAATTGGGCCAAATATAGGACGTGCTGCAAATGACAAATTGGCAAGAAAAATTAGCTTTTAATTTTTTCCATGTTCTATAATAAAGTAGGGATACGATGAAAGAAGTTTGCCAATGTGTTCCACAAACAAATTGTGAAATACGATTTTTACTCCATTTCAAAACTTAGAAATTAAGTAGAACGCAAGGCTGAATGTTGCAATACTCGGACTGAATTTGAGCACCTAAGATTACGAAAAGGCGTTTCAAACAAAAATATGTCGAAGAATTTTACCCAACCAAATGTGACTATTAACTATAATAGAGTTATAAATCACCATATTTCGAGTTTGAGCGAAATTTGCGCAAAGAAAGAAACTTCACTTCCAGGAATGTACATACGTCTTAGCGAAATTGGCGCAGTGGTCCAAATCACCAAAAGTTTGATTGTTATTTTTTGATTTGTTAACTTCCTTTGTTGTTGTATGGGTCGCGATTCTTTTTAATGAATCGCAGTGACTCGGCTCTCTTAAGTCCGCTGGAATCCATGACGACGGAGATTTTGAGCAACTCTCGAGGCAAAGCGTTTAAAAATGAAAGAATACCTTTCTTCTCCTGCGAAAAGGAGAGAAGATGGGGGAAAAGATTAATAGGAGGGAGAGTGTGGGATGGGATAAAGAGAGAGAGAGAGGAGTGTGATAGAAGGACGGATGGAAAAAGAGGAAGAGAGCGGAGGGAGAGAGAGGGGAGGGAGAGAGAGGGAGGAATAACCGCGGTCAAAAGACGGGAGGATGACGGAGCAAGGAGATGGAGGGGAGAAAAGGTGCTCCTTAAAAGGGGTTTCTTGGAAGGCGCTATTGGAGTCGGACGGAAGGCGAGAGGGAGACAAGCGGAAGAGGAAAAGAAAGAAAAGAGAGGAAACTCTTGAAGACGAAGGCAGCAGACGCATTTAAATGATAGCGTCGGGATAACGTGCGAAACGGTGGTTACACAACGCTTTTCCGCCAGGTCCTCATTCCTCCTCTTCCAACTCTCCCCTCTTTACCCTCTTCCCCCTCCCTCCCTCACTCCTACAATCCTTACAAGAGAAGTTCACTTCGAGACTTGCCTTCTAAAACCGGGTTAGACTGGTAGGCAGTGCGCCTGCCTTCTAACCCAAAGGTCGCGGGCTCGAATCCCGCTTCGGGCATGGATGTTGTATCACTCATTGTAAAGGCCGTGAAGTGCTGTTTATGAGCTGGTGAAAATAAATAAATAAATCTCACCGGATTTCAATTTCCACGCCACCTAATCCTGAATTATCTTTCTTTCGCAATGATTTTTATCTTCGAAAACTCCGTCTAACGTCTACAACGTAACTAGGTGACACGACATTTATTTAGATTGAATTGACTAGCATCGTATGGCAAATATTTTAGAATTCATCGTTTTGATAGTTGCTTAGAAATCCTAGTTCCAGAAAACCCACCTATTACAATAATTGGAACAAATCCTTCTGCGACGATGAAAAGAAGGAATGAAAGGAAAACCGCGCTGTTTTTCTCTTATAATTCGATAGGTTTAATAAGTTTGCACAGTGATGATTAGATCATTGGGCATGATGCTACAGTGATAACTGTGAATCCGGTCGCAATATACATATATATTAAGTTCATAAGTGGAAATTGTGCTAATTTATTTTACATCACATTATAATTGTTTTCCACAAAGTTATTCGTGACTTTGTTGAATTTGTTTTTGTTGTAACTTCCCAAAAATTCATTGTCAGTCCTTACAACACCTAAGTCTTTTAGCCACAATTATCTGAGAATTATGACCAGTCGCGTTTTAATTAAGATTAACCCCAGAATGTTATGTTCATTCTAAAAATAGTACATATTATATGACATAAGAAATATTCTTTCCTATTTATCGACCAACAACACTAAGTGGTCTGCATTTGTTTCATATGTTTATTGTCTTAAAACGCATTCCAATAATTATAACACACCGATAAGTTATCCAAAAAATGGCAAAATGTCAGCATAAGGTTATCTGCAAGATGAAGAGAATTAAAGACAAAAGAGCGTGATAGGAAACTTGCAACAGAAAGTATCACTTTCTATCTTATGCTTCGTAGCGATTTGAAGGGATATTTGATATAAAGTGGAATTTTTCCTTGCTTTGTGGTCACTAGTAAACAAAACACGTATATCATCGGTAGGCGGCGATTAAATCTGAATTAGAGAAAACGTTGTTGAGTGAGTCTACTGCGTGTTCGATTGGGTCGTAGAAGGAAACCTTATTGCTTACATATCCTAGCTCCTGCATGACGCAAGTGATGTTCCGGATCTTCCTGCCGCCGTCCAGCCTGGACGCCATAGATTCAAGATGCTTCTTAATGTCCAGCTCCCTCTGCAAATATGAGACAGAAAAAATCAGAGTGGAAAAGAACGAGACAGGCAATGAATCACACGATTTTGAAAAGTTTAAAGAATACATTGCGTTGAAATGGATGGATACCATACCAGAAAAATCTGATGTGGCCAAGACGACTTTCTCCATATTTGTGGTACAGACATTTAAATTATAATGAATAGCATTATAAGACAAAATTATTATTTGGTATCGTAAAAGAATACAGTCGTCCTTATTATCGTAAATTATATTTTGAATATGTTTACAGAATTCACCGCTACATGGTGGAGGCGCTGTATACTGAAAATTAAGAAAAAGCAAAATATCTTCGAAACGGATGGTTCTGCGAAAATTTGTTTCAAACAAAACTTGGAAAAAATATTATTCTCTACAACATTGGTACTCACGAAGATTACCAATAACGATGTTTTTAAGGAAATATTTGACGGAAACCGAGAAATCGATTATTTATAAATAATTCCTAAACAATAACTGCAACGGACAACTGTTTCAAAAAGAAGTTGTAGGAAATTACATTCTCTATAATGAAAACTTGGAAAAAATATTATTCTCTACAACATTGGTACTCACGAAGATTACCAACAACGATGATCTTAAGGAAATATTTGACGGAAACCGAGAAACCGATTATTTATAAATAATGCCTAAACAATAACTGCAACGGAAAATTGTTTCAAATAGAAGTTGTAGGAAATTACATTCTCTATAATGATTGTATAGAATTGTATACACAATAATGATGTTTTAACGGAGAAATATCGCAAAATGCTAATCGGGTTTCGAATAAACCTCGATTTCCGGTTAACCGGTATTGCCCGAATACTAATCAGTTCTTCGCGCACATGCTAAAATGTTACCTATGAAGTTTGGTGACGACATGGCAAGTACTTTTTGAGTTAGAGCGCCCACAATAACATACACACACACACGCACGCACACACACACGCACACGCACACACACACACAGACATCATTCCGAAAACAGTCTAAACGTGTTCTAGGGATCAAAATATCTAATAAACTATCGGTTTTTCGAAACATTCCTATCACATACACACAATATAGAGAAAATAGTCTAAACGTGTTCTAGGAACCTCAAAACGTGTATTTCCGTTGAAATCTCGAAGTCGATTTTTTTCGTGATCACAATACTTTCCCATTATTACGTATGGAGAAAGTAAAAAATCTGATGTGGCCAACACATGACTTTCTCCATATCTGAGGTATAGATATTTAAATTATTATGAATAGCATTATAAGGAAAAATTGTTATTTCGTATCGTAAAAGAATACAGTCGTCCTTATTGCCGTAAATTAGGTATATTTTGAATATGATTACAGAATTCACCGCTACATGGTGGTGGAGCTGTACACTGGAAATTAAGAAAAAGCAAAATATCCCCGAAATGAATGGTTCTACGAATATTTGTTTCAAACAATACTTGGAAGAAATATTATTCTCTACAACTTTGGCCCTCAGGAAGATTACCAATAACGATGGTTTTAAGGAGATATTGGACGGAAACCGAAAAAATCTGATGTGGCCAACAAATGACTTTCTCCATTTTTGGGGTATAGATTATTATTTCGTATCGTAAAAAATACAGTCGTTCTTATTCCCGTAAATTAGGTATATTTTTAATATGTTTACAGATTTCACCGCTACATGGTGGCGGCGCTGTATACTGGAAATTACGAAAAAAGTTGAATATCTCCGAAATGGGCGGTTCTACAAAAATTTGTTTCAAACAAAACCGGGAATAAATATTATCCTCTACAAATTTGGTCCTCACGAAGTTTACCAATAACGACGTTTTTAAGGAGATATTTGACGGAAACTGAAATAACCGATTTTAGTAAATAATTCCTAAACAATAACTGCTATGGAAAATTGTTTCAAAAAAAGTTGTAGGAAATTACATTCTCTATAAGGATAGTATTGTATAATAATGATGTTCTAACGGAGAAATATCGCAAAAACCGAAGCGGGTTTCGAATAAACCTCGACTTCCGGTTAAGCGGTATTGTCCAAAAACTAGTCAACTCTTTGTGCTCACCCTAAAGTGTTATATATGAAGTTTGGTATTGATATGCCAAGTACCTTTTGAGTTAGAGCGCCCACAAACAAATACATCCACACAGACATCACTCCGAAAACAGTCTAAACGCCTTCTAGAGACCTCAAAACGTGTATTTCCGTTGAAATCTCGAAGTTGATTTCTTTCGTGATCACAATACTTTCCCATCATTACGTATGGAGAAAGTAAAAACCGATTATTACTCTCTCCATACGTAGTAATTGAAAAGTACTGTGTTCATGAAAAAAGTCGACTTCGAGATTTCAACGAAAATACACATTTTGAGGTCCCTAGAACACGCTTAGACTATTTTCGGAATGATGTCTGTCTCTCTGTGGGGATGTATGTGATTGTGGACGCTCTAACTCAAAAATCACTTGCCATATCAATACCAAATTTCATATATAACACTTTAGGGTGAGCACAAAGAACTGATTAGTTTTTGGACAATACCGATTAACCGGAAGTAGAGGTTTATTCGAAACCCGATTTGCTTTTTCCAATATTTCGCCGATAATACGTCATTATTGTATACATTGACCAGTACATAAAACGTACATAATATAATTTTCTACATTTTTTATTTTAAACAATTTTCCATAGCAGTTATTGTTTAGGAATTACTTATAAATAATCGATTTTTCGGGATCCGTCAAATATCTCCTTAAAAACATTGGTAATCTTCGTGAGGACCAAAGTTGTAGAGAATTATATTTCTTCCAAATTTTGTTTGAACCAAATTTTCGTAGAACAATCCATTTCGGACAAATTTCCTTTTTACTTTCTCCATACGTAGTAATGGGAAAGTATTGTGATAACGAAAAAAATCGACTTCTAGGTTTTAACGGAAAAGCACGTTTTGAGGTCCCCAGCACACATTTAGACAATTTCGGAATGATGTCTGTGTGTGTGTGTGCGCGCGTGTGTATGTGATTGTGGACGCTCTAACTGAAAAAGTGCTTCCCATATCGTTGCCAAATTCATATATAACACTTTAGCATGAGCACAAAGAACTGATTAGATTTTGGACAGTAACGGTTAACCGGAATCGAGGTTTATTCGAAACCCGATTTTTGCGATATTTCTCTGTTAAAATATCATTATTGTATATACAATTCTATACTATCCTTATAGAGAATGTAATTTCGTACAATTTTCATTTGGAACAATTTTCCATAGCAGTTATTGTTTAGGAATTATTTATAAATAATCGGTTTTTTCGGTTTCCGTCAAATATCTCCTTAAAAACGTCGTTATTGGTAATCTTCGTGAGAACCAAATTTGTAGAGAATAATATTTATTCCGGGTTTTGTTTGAAACATATTTTCGTAGAACCGTCCAGTTCGGAGAAATTCACCTTTTTTCGTAATTTCCAGTATACAGCGCCGCCACCATGTAGTGGTGAATTCTGTAAACATATTCAAAATATACCTAATTTACGGCAATAAGGATTGTATTCTTTTACGATACGAAATGATAATTTTGCCTCGTAATGCTATACATAATAATTTAAATATCTATACCTTAAATATGGAGAAAGTCATGTGTTGGCCACATCAGATTTTATATTTATATATCATGCCAAAGAATTTATAATGTTAATAGCTCCAGTAAGTGAGACATCGCTTAAATTTAAAATGACATGTAGCGCCAAGGGAGGCCATAATATGTCGTGTTCTACTCCCAACTACCGCCAAACTGAGGAGCATACAGACCCTTTATTTCATGTAGCAGAAGCGTACGCGTATGAGAAAGTATTTATAACGTATATTGCGGCGATTTGCCTGTTAAATTTCGCTTTATTTGTTATCGTATGCATTTTGTTGGTTTGCTTTGATTGTTTGCGTTTGGAAATCTACTATCCGAATAAAAACCATCAATTTCTGGCCTTAATTCGTTTTTAATATTTGTCGTTCACTGTAATGCCGTGTCTGTATTTTTAATGATAATTTCTGGTAGCGTGTGTTAATAAATCTTGGCGATAGTGAATATAAATGTACTCTCTCCGTAATTTCGTTTTAAATCTTAAACTCATATATGAGTAATGGAACTCGTCTCGTAGCTTCATTCCAATTAGTGAGCTATGTGACTTACAGGCATGAAACTGCCGAATGAATCGGATACGTATTATAGATATGAAATGGCTGTTATAAATGATAATGCACTCTTACTTGGTGCTGACATGTGCTTTATTCCACCATTTTTAGACAAGAGAATACAATTCAATTCAGCTTTCAGTTTCAGATGATTCCAGCTTCTTGCTTAACGGAGTAATCTTTCTAACGTAAGTTCATTTCAAAAGCTCCTTGGTCATCTGCTAAGCAAGGATTAAGGCTACGTCTTGTAATTGCCTTCCACTCTGCTCTCAATTGAAAAAATAGCGTTTCTATAGCTCCATTTATATAATTAAACCAAAAATGAGAGTCTCTTAAATTCCAGTCGGCGTTTCTTTGAATTAGCGTACCAAGATTTAAAAGTAATAGTATTCGTGACTTTGAATATTTTATAGTTTTCGCAGCGCGGCACTACAAATATTCAGATACAGAGATTTTTTTCAGCATTCGGAAATTTTATTCAAATGATTTTACCAGTCACTTTATCAAGATTTAAAAAAATACGTTTTGAAACGTTTGCAGCGAATCTATCCTCTCCCCCGACTTTTCATTTCCTTTGCCAAAGAGATGTTCGTATAGGATAATATGGAAGTTATTGCTTTACTTTCAGATGTAATGCGTCCTAAGTGGTCCTGGGAGTCTTCTGTGCCTTGACACGTAAGTACCGCCTTTACGGTGATTTGGAGGTATTTTTCCAATTCTATTTGGCCAAAAGAACTCGGAGCATAACACCTATAGAGCGAGCGTTCGTTGCATTAGGGGGCGAGGCAATCCATCCGACGCGTGTCGACTCAATGGTCACTTGGCCCAAAAGAGGAATGGGACAGAGTGTTCCAAGAGAAGGGAAGGAAAATAGATTGAAGTGTGTTTATAGTAGACGAGACGTAAGTTGGCCTCTGAGGAAGTGGAGGATGGGAGCATTATAAAGGGTACTTTTCAGGTTTGGGCCTATCGGAGTCTTGCGACGTTGCCATACTGTGCCTTAGTAGTGTCGCTTATTTAAGTTTTATTTACTGCTTTGTTCATAAATAGATAACGGGCGTGGACTGTAAGCGTAAATCCGACAACGTAGCTCCCCCGCTACTTTGTGGGCGTAACATCTGGGAGGCCAACTTATTTCTCGTGAAGTATAGTGAGATAGAGAGAGTGCAATAGAGGAGAGCAGTAAGGAGGGGGCAGCAGAGGAGGGGGGCGTGAGAGAGGATTTTTTCTCTCCCTCTCTATCAGCATTGACTGAGTCATACTCTTGTAAATTCACAGAAAAAATATTCCAGAACCCTTTCGGGCTTTAATTGGCAATACTTTTTTTGCTACCTTTCGTCCCCTAATGCTTTTGTTCTTCCGTCTCCTCTTCCCTTCTCGCCAGACGTATTAGTTTGTCACTCCCACGACAATTTTTCCTGTATTATTCGCATGGGAATTCGGGAAATGTGGGAGAGGAGGCGGAGGGGAAAGAAGAGAGGGATGACGAGGAGGGGTGTAGGGGGAGAGGACTTTATTGAGGGCGAAATTGAGACTATACGGGAGAGGGACAGGAGTAGGCGAGGGTTTCCAACTTTTTACCATTCCTAGTTCTCTCCTCGACCTGAGTCATTAGCCGCATGAGTAGAGGGCGTGGTGCCAACAAGGATCCCTTTGCTTCTCCATTCTTCTCTTTCCCTTCCTCATCAAATACTTTCGCGAATTGGCTGGAATATAACGTCGACGAGTAGCCCAGATGATTTTTTACACCATATCCTGTCGCTTTTTCAACTTAATTTCCATCTCGATTCAAAAGTTAAGACGCTTTTATCGAATGGAATTCATTTATTATTGGGACAAAAAGACGCTACAGAAACTTTTTATTTGTAACTTTTTCTCTGTGGAAATGCTTTGCCGAGCGGAAATATGTAATTTACCAGCGAAAAAAATCTTAAACCCAAGGCAGCCAACCGTACAATCTCTTAATTTATTGCGCGAGTCCAGCGAAGGAATTTTTTCTATTTCTTAGATACTCGAAGCGAAAAAATAGCAATTCGTTATGTTGCTTTTCGCTACTTTTTTCTACCAACGAATAAAATATTTCGCCTCTTTTTTATCGGATCGTGTAAAATATTTCGCTATAATCCGCAAAAAGGCGTGCTGGAGCAGTAAGACGTCGCTGCATTAAAAGCGAAAGCGGGGACTTTGAAAGATGCCCGCCCGCGGGCCCTAACGGAGGGCCATTTGCTATCCCTCGTGCATCGGGCGGATGCTCGTTTGATGCTTTTCATCCTAATGGAGTGCGGACGAAATGAGATGGTCGACTTTTTCCCCACCATTATTATTCGTTTTTCATCACTGATTCGAGAGTAAAAGTAAAGCCGAACTCTCTTTCTTACGATGAGAAGCGCTTCGAAGGTCGTCTCGGAAATCTAGTTTCTGGCTCTATAACTGTCGTCTTAGGCGATTTCGTTCCCACGTATCATCTCTATCGAGAGAGAGAGAGCATTTCCTCCTCCTCTCCCATTCTACTCTCAGAAAACCAATTCGCTGACTTAATGACCAGCCTCACATTCCCCATTGCGACTGCCTCCTATTCCACTCTCAACCTCATTCGTTTCGCTTTTTTGTCCCTCGAGAGAGTATGAGGCGCACACCACAGGCATCGCGGTGCGCGATGGTGCTTCCCCTCTCTCTTCCTAGCAATCCGCGAGCACCGATTCCTTCTTTTTACTTTCTCCATACGTAGTAATGGGAAAGTATTGTGTTCATGAAAAAAATCGACTTCTATATTTCAACGGAAATACACGTTTTGAGGTCCCTAGAACACGTTTAGACTATTTTCGGAATGATGTCTGTGTGTGTGTGTGTATGTTATTGTGGGCGCTCTAACTCAAAACGTACGTGATATATCGTTACCAAACTTCATATCTAACACTTTAGCATGAGCACAAAGAACGATTAATTTTTGGACAATATCGGTTAACCGGAAGTCGAGGTTTATTCGAAACCCGATTCGGTTTTTGCGATACTTCTCCGTTAAAATACCATTATTGTATATACAATTCTATACTATCCTTATAGAGAATGTAATTTCCTACAACTTTCATTTGAAACAATTTTCCGGTTCCCAGATGATATGTCCACAGTCTTTATGTCCACTGCCTTTATGTCCACTCTTTTATGTCCACAGCCTTTATGTCCACTGCCCTTATGTCCAGAGTCTTTACGTCCACCGTAATATATGTCCACAGTCTTTATGTCCACTGCCTTTATGTCCACTCTTATATGTCCACAGCCTTTTCGTCCACTGCCTTTATGTCCACTTTTGTTTATGTCCACAGCCTTTTTTCCACTGCCTTAATGTCCACTGTTATATATGTCCACAGCCTTTTCGTCCACTGTTTTTTTTGTCCACTTTTGTATATGTCCACAGCCTTTTCGTCCACTGTTTTCTTTGTCCACTTTTGCATATGTCCACAGAGACTTTATTTCGAAGTATGAAAAATATGAAGGGCAAACCTGAAGATGGAGGAGAGTTTGGAGGGAGTAATCCGAAGGAAACACTGCGGACATTGGTATCGATCGACTACGAATTTTATAACAATTACGAATATAAGGCGAAAAAATTGAAAATGGAGGGGGTGCAGAAGGAGTGGGAGGGAAAAGGAGGTGCGGAAGGAATCCCACGGAAACACTGCCGACATTGGTATCGATCGACTAGAAATTTTATAACAATTACGAATATGAAGCTAAAAAATGAAAATGGAGGGGGTGTAGAAGGAGTGGGAGGGAAAAGGAGGTGCGGAATCAATCCGAAGGAAACACTGCGGACATTGGTGTCTATCGACTAGGAATTTTATAACAATTACGAATATGAAGCTAAAAAATGAAAATGGAGGGGGTGTAGAAGGAGTGGGAGGGAAAAGGAGGTGCGGAAGGAATCCGAAGGAAATACTGCGGACATTGGTGTCTATCGACTAGGAATTTTATAACAATTACGAATATGAAGCTAAAAAGTGAAAATAGGGGGGGGGGTGTAGTAGGAGGGGGAGGGAAAAGGAGGTGCGGAAGGAATCCGAAGGAAACACTGCGGACATTGGTGTCTATCGACTAGGAATTTTATAACAATTACGAATATGAAGCTAAAAAATGAAAATGGAGGGGGTGTAGTAGGAGGGGGAGGGAAAAGGAGGTGAAGAAGGAATCCGAAGGAAATACTGCGGACATTGGTGTCTATCGACTAGGAATTTTATAACAATTACGAATATGAAGCTAAAAAATGAAAATGGAGGGGGTGTAGTAGGAGGGGGAGGGAAAAGGAGGTGCGGAAGGAATCCGAAGGAAACACTGCGGACATTGGTATCGATCGACTGGGAATTTTATAGCAATATCGAAGATGAAGCGAAGAATTGAAAATGGAGGGGGCGTAGTAGGAGGGGGAGGGAAAAGGAGGTGCGGAAGGATTCCGAAGGAAACACTGCGGACATTGGTATCGATCGACTGGGAATTTTATATCAATTACGAATATGAAGCTAAAAAATGAAAATGGAGGGGGGATGGTAGGTGGGGGAGGGAAAAGGAGGTGCGGAAGGAATCCCACGGAAACACTGCCGACATTGGTATCGATCGACTAGAAATTTTATAACAATTACGAATATGAAGCAAAAAATCGAAAATCGAGGGGGTGTAGTGGGGGGGGAGGGAGAAGGAGGTGCGGAAGGAATCCGAAAGAAACACTGCCGACATTGGTATCGATCGACTACGAATTTTATAACAATTACGAATATGAAGCGAAAAATTGAAAATGGAGGGGGTGTAGTAGAGCGGGAGGGAATAGGAGGTGCCAAAGGAATCCGAAGGAAACACTGCCGACATTGGTATCGATCGACTACGAATTTTATAATAATTACGAATATGAAGCGAAAAATTGAAGATGGAGAGGGTGTAGTAGGAGGGGGAGGGAACAGGAGGTGCGGAAGATGTCTGAGGGAAACACAGCGGACATTGGCATCTATCGACTAGGAATGTTGTAACAATTACGAATAAGAAGCGGAAAGTTGAAAATAGAGGAGGTGGAGTAGGAGGGGGAGAGAAAAGGGGGTGTGGAAGGAATCCGAAGGAAATACAGCGGACAGTGGTATCCTTCGACTAGGAATTTTATAAAAATTTCGAATAAGAAGCGGAAAGTTAAAAATGGAGGTGTGGAGTAGGAGGGGTAGGGAAAGGGGGGTACGAGAGGAAACCGGAGGAAATACTGCGGGCATTGGTGTCGATCGACTAGGAATTTTATGACAGTTACGAATAGGAAGCGAGAAATTAAAAATGGAGGGAGTGTAATAGGAGGAGGAAGGAAAACGTGGTGCGGAAGGAATCCGAGTGAATAACGGCGGACATTGGTATCGATGGACTAGGAATTTTATAACAATTACGAATAAGAAGCGGAAAGTTTAAAATGGAGGGGGTGGTGTAGGAGGGCGAGGGAAAATGGGGTACGAGAGGAAACCGAAGGAAATACTGCGGACATTGGTATCGATCGACTAGGAATTTTATAACAATTACGAATATGGAGCGAGAAATTGAAAATGGAGGGGGTGTAGTATGAGGAGGAGAGAAAGGGGGGTGCGGAAAGAATCTGAAGGAAACCCCTTCTATAGGACAATCGGGGAACATAATAGGAGAGTTTCAGTCAGAACAGAGGAAAATTAGTGATACTTTGGTACCTCGCACCCCCACCCACAAAGAAACTTGTATAGCATATTTTGCCTTGCATTTTTCGTTGCTTTTAAAATTACTTACAATTACGCGTAGTAATTCGCTACTTTGTACCAAACAGCGTCTAAAAGAATGAAAATTCATTTTCTTATACAGTGGAAACCACTTAATATGAAATCGCTTAAAACGAAATATCGGTTAACATGAAACGCGTGCTCGGTCCGTTCCAGCGCCTATACTTTTCAGTAGGTATATATTCATTCGCTAACGCGAAACGGTTTACACGAAATACTGCTTAATACGAAAATATGTTTCGGTCCCACGAAAATAAATGCATGCAAAATTCTTTGGATTATGCGAAATGGCATTTGAGATAGGGTTTTCCCATGTTTGCGATAATATCTTCTGCTGTGTATTACATCCTATTATAGATACGTATTATGGATTTGCCAACGAGCTAATTCCATATTTGAAAAATGAAAATGTTACCATTAAATCAGTGAACATGAAAGTCGGTTAACTCGAAATTCGGATAACACGAAATAAGTATGTCGGTCCCTAGCAATTCGTGTTAACCGGTTTTCACTGTAGTCGGTTTTTAAATAATCTTCAAATTAGTCTACAAATTTGATACACAACTTTTTCTTAATGTTAATATCTTCATAGGATTTACTTATGAATGAAGAAACGGAATTCGGGGCTGAAATGGCAATAAATGTTTAAACTTCCTCTGCGATTCATTTAAGGTAATCTTTGTTTTATCTATATTCTCAGAACATTTTTCAACGCTTGTGAGGATTAGTTCATTTCATATTTGAACTAATTCGCGCATCGCTGAATATGCAGATAGTAACTCGATTATTTTAATATATTTCATAAAATTACCTTTCCGGTGTTAGAAACATTCCGTATGTGTACTGACTTTCGAAATATTCGTTCGAGTAACGCCGAATCGAGAACGAAATTAAAAATTTTTCGTTCTCGCAGGAACGGCAAAAAGAGCTATCTGGATTTCCCCAGCAGTCAAAGACCTTAGATTTCAAATTCCTCCGTACCCCTCGCACTTGTGTCGTGCTGTGACGCCGTCCCACCCAAAACTCAGGTACATACAAGAGGAAAGGTTTACCTCCCCCACTACGACCCACTATTCACTGGGACATCTGGTCTTGCATGCCGTCCATTTACACCCTTTGTCTTTTGAGCGAAATGGCCAAAAGAAGCTTTCATAAATGTTGCCGCTGGTCGTGGAGCCGTTTCATCTTCCTATCTATACCAACCGAAGTGCACGCCATTGTGTGTAACCTCGGGAAAGAGTATTTTTGCGATTCCGCAAAAGGGTTTTTCCCAAATACGAAGTATATGAATGGAATAGCCTTTCACTAGAGGGCTATGTTCCTCTAACATCCACCCCTTCTTCAGATTATTGGTAAGAATATTGTCACTCTTACTTTAGCAGTTGTATGAGAAACATTCTGATTTGGTAATTTTGTACGCTTACGAATACCTCACATTTATGCAAAATTTCATCGATATAGCACCTCTAGTAGTGCATTTATATGAATGTCATTGTTTAAAATTTATGAATTTTTAACAGCCACAATATAAAACTTTTATGTAATTTTCAATGGAACATTATTTCCTAACTTTGTTAACATTTTCAGCTTCCTAGATCTTCATAATGTACATAAACATTAGTCAGTTTGTTTGACATTTAGGAATTTATTATGGCCGAACGAATAAAAATTTTCAAATTTCTATAAACCCGTTTTCATTATTTGGCAAATTCTATAGGTAGAAAAAATTTCAGCTTCATAGCACATTTAGAAGTACCTAAACCATGAAATGTTTGTAAAATTGTTTATAATTTTCAACGGCCAAGAAAATAAACCTTGCAATTTTTCCTATTATTATTTTCTTCGATTCACCTATGTATTAAATTTCAGCTCTCCAACTATTGTAGTTTGGGCCAGACAGTATCCTCCTATCATTCTATATCGACTCTTCTTACAGAGGATATACGATATAGGATATATATAGGAGGATACTAATGTCTGCCCCTACCTATAATAGTTGGAGAGCTGGAATTTAATACAGAGGTGAATAAAAAAAAATAACCGGAGGAAAAATTGCAACAATGTGCATTATTTTGGCCGCTAAAAATTATAAACAATTTTACTAACATTTCATGGTTTAGGTCAGTGGTCTTCAACCTTTTTTGAGTCACCGCCCACTTTTACCATATGTTGTCCTTTGAAATAAGTTCACCGCCCACCCAGTGGCGTAGTGAGGGTTTCTGGCGCCCGGGGCAAAGACTACTTTTGCGACCCCAGTAGCAGAGCGATTTACGGGGGGATCTCGACCCGACGGGTGCTAATTTGATATTTTTGCACCCCCCTGAACTCGGCGGCCGGGCAAATGCACCCCCCTGCCCCCCTTCACTACGCCACTAAGCTCACCTACCGTATCAACTTAACAATAAAGTTTTTAATAAAATAAATGTTTAAAAAGACAAAATTTAATTGTTTATTAAACCCCAAAACAATGTTAAAATAAGCATTTGGCATACATTTCAATGCGTACTTTGTGCTTGGTGCCTACAAACCAGGGAATCGATGTCTGGCTTAAAGTCTGTAAGGGTTATTCGAAGATCTCCTCTTTCTGTTATTTGTAAGCGGTTTCTTTTTTTGGACAGGAGATTGTCGACTGCACTGAATCCCTTCTCGACTAGATATGAAGTTGGGAAAGCTAACAAGAGCAACGATATTTTCTTTCACAAGCGTGGATACAGAGAGGGCATTTTCTTGTTCTGCCAAAGTTGTACATATCCACCTTGGTTGAAATTGGCTTTACACTCATCATCATCAATTAATACTATTATCTCCTCTTGGTATTCAATATCCACATCACACACATTTGTGATGAATGGAGTCACCATCCAGGCATCCACTTTCAAGTCTATTACATCGCGAAAACGAGTCATCATATCAATTCTAACGACAGAAAGGTGATCTGCAAACTAGTCTTATGTCTTCGGTTGTAAGATTATCTTTGTTCTGTAGTTCCGGGAACTGGTAAAATTCTTTTTGCAGGATGTTTTTTCTGAATAAATCCAATTTGTCAATGAATACTGAAATAACATTCTTGCAATCTATGAGTGTCACTTGCTTTCCTTGAAGTCGTAAGTTAACTTCACTACATTTTTTAAATATTCCAGCCAAGTAAAAAGCATCCTTTTTCACTGACTTTAAATCATTGCAAATGTCGATTTTGTTTTCATTAAGGTAAAATAACAACACGCTATCGTATAATTCTATAAAACGTGTCAAACAATTCCCTTTCGAGAACCAACGAACTTCAGTATGTAGCAACAAGCGAACAAACTGCTCACCATTATCTTGGCAAAGCTGGTGAAAAATTCGATCATACTTTCTTTCCTAAATGGCACAGACTAGTTAAGGTTGCCATATTCTGATAATAAAACCCGGACAAATTTAATTTTAAACCTAAAATTTAGTATATTTTTTTAAAAAACAAGGTATCTAATTGCTTGTCTATAGTGTTAAGATTTTGATGGGCATAACCAGAAAAAAATGGGTTTTATTTGGTAACATCTCGGTAAATTTTAAGAAAATCCGGACGTATGGTAACCCTAATACTAGTGGGATTGTCGGTAGATGAGATTACCGAATACGGTCTCAGTGGTAATAACAGTGTTTAAAAATTTGATTTTATATATTTGATAAAATTAAACTTAAACGCTTCGCTACTTCTGCGAGAGACACCGACCACCCTCATGGGCCTTTCGATTTTACCGCAGCATGGATACATTGTCGCTATAAAAAAATAGTATAGTATGATATGATACTATAGTCAACGACAAACGAACTGTAATAGTTTTACATAAAATAGTTGTACAGAATATGTATGCGTATCATTAAGCTTTTTTATATAATTTTATTTTTCAGTGTAAAAGTTAGAATAGCATTTGATGAGTTCTTTAACGCCCACCAAAAATCCAAAAACGCCCACTGGTGGGCGCTATCGCCCACCTTGAAGACCACTGGTTTAGGTATTTCTAAATGCGCTATCAAGCTGAAATTTTTTCTACCTGTACAATTCGCCAAATCATGAAAACGGGAATATAGAAATTTGAAAATTTTTATTCGTTCGGCCGTAATAAATTCTCAAATGTTTAACAAATAGACTAATGATTATGTACTTTCTGTAGATCCAGGAAGCTGAAAATTTTAACAGGGTTAGGAAATAATGTCCCGGTGATAAATAACATTGAAAATTTTAGAAATATTTTTTGCTGTGGCTGTTAAAAATTAATAAATTTTAAACAATGAAATTTATATAAATGCACTTCTAGAGGTGCTACATTGATGAATTTTCTCATAAATGTGAGGTATTCGTAACAAATGATAAAAACCTATATATGTTTTATAATTATAAATTTTAGGGGTTGTTTTTACCCCAATATTTTCAAAACAGAAAAACACGTAATTCGGAACCGAGATGCGAACTTATGGATTGAAAATTATTTTTCGGCTTTTATTTTCACTTTCACGTGAGAGAAAATGCTTGCAGAATGCAAGCACACATTTACTTGTATCGTATATCCTCCTCTGTAAGAAGAGTGCTTATAGAATGATGTGGCATCCCCCACTTGTAAATTTACGAATGAGTTCCTATGGGGATGTTAAGACATTTATTTCCATTTATGCCAAGTGTATTTGTTTGTTAAATAACTTCCCATGGAGAAATTAAAATCACGAAAATGTTGAATCTCCTGAAAATTCCGATCTATGGAAAATACTTCAAACAGTGTTTCAAGGGAATAACATGCTTTATTACCTCGCTGGAATTCAAAATTAAACATAATAAAGATTTTCATATAAACTGCTTGGAAAGAAAAAAGATCCGAAAGTAAATTTACACATCCCATTGCAGGTATTTCAAGAAATCTAGGGAGTATTTGCGATTCCAATCAAATCAATGAATACAGATTATTAAGGATTTCGGATAAATGATGTTAAATATAGAAGGTCAAAAATCTGCCTCTCTCATACGGCGACAAATACCCACACACGAAAGAATAATTCCGAAAAATTGGTTAATTATATTTAGTGAAGCATAACGGATTCCTTTCATTAATTCAAATTGCGTTGTTCATAAAAAAATACCAATGGTAGAATATATTTGTAGAATGAAAAATCGATTCTCCTTCAATATCCATTTAAAGAAAAATACTCAAAACGAAAGATGCAGGAATAACATCCTCTATGACATGTATGTCCAACTGGTGGACGGTGCGTAAGAATCATTCTTTGGAAGCGTGAGTGCCACCCTTCTACGGCGTTATTGGTCCGCTGTTGTCTGTTTACAGTTTGCTCATATACCTACAATCCATAATTCCAGAACAAACCTAGGAGGAATGGCTCCTCTCATCCCCCTGCCTTCCCTTCCTCGTATATAAGTTATTTCCACATACGTTCCTAGATCCCCTAGTGTAGGGTCGAGGATTGCAAGCAAGTGGTCAAAAATATCAAGCACGTCCTCAACAGGGATAAACGGTAATGCCATCAGCATCCGTATACCATTCCTAATAATGTCGTTATTATTAAACTGAGCTTTTAGACCTGATGCCATTACAAGTTCCATATGGATTGACAAAAATGGAAGAGGTATTCCTAAATGGTAGAATTGGGGAATGTTTTCCGCACTGCATTTATAGCACTTAATTCAAAATCAAGCATGACCAGTTCTGGATTAAAATTATAATTTAAAAAGTCACAGTGTTGTTTGAGTGGTTAAAATATTGATGCATAAGAACCTTCGTCTTTTCTTTTCGTTCAGCAATATACAAATGGAAATACACGCCCCTCCACCACATCATGTATTGTACATAGCTGGAAAAATAGCGTAGGCGTTGTTTTGAAAGTGCCATCCACATAGATCTGTGTGCTCCTGCACAACTGCTTGGGTCCCCACGCAATTCAAGTTTTTGGAGCCCCTATTTATATAACGAAAAAAGGTTTTTAAAAAATTCAAAAATAAAATATTTATGCCTAATAACATAGTGAAATACTAACCAAAGAATTGGATCCCTAAGATACAGAAGCTGCTTCTGCTTTGCCAAGCTATGAGAACGTACTTTCAATGCTTCTTAGAGTTGCTGCTTAATCTTGTCCTTGTCTTCCCGATTCATTATCACAATTGATCATACTGGATGAATATATTATAAAATTCATAGTCGATAGACACCAATGTCCGCAGTGTTTCCTTCGGATTTCTTCCAAACCCACTTTTCCCTTCCCCTCGTATTACCCCCCCCCTCTATTTTTCATTTTTCGCTTCATATTTATAATTCTTATAAAATTCCTAGTCGATCGACACAAATGTCCGCAGTGTTTCCTTCAGATTCTTCTCGTACCACGTTTTTCCTCCACCTCCTACTACATCCCCTCCATTTTACATCCTTCGCTTGATATTCGTAATGGTTATAAAATTCCTAGTCGATCGATACCAATGTCCGCAGCGATTCGGATTCCTTCCGCACCTCCTTTTCCCAGCCCCTCCATTTTCAATTTTTCGCTTCATATTCGTAATTGTTATAAAATTCCCAGTCGATCGATACCAATGACCGCTGTGTTTCCTTCGGATTCCTTCCGCACCCACTTTTCCCTCCCCCTCCTCCTACACACCCTCCATTGTCAATTTTTCGCTTCATATGCGTAATTGTTATAAAATTCCTAGTCGATCGATAGCAATGTCCATTGTGTTTCCTTCGGATTCCTCCCTCTCCTTCAAACTCTCCTCCATTTTCAGGATTTGGCCTTTATATTTTTCATACTTAGAAATAAAGTCTATGTGGACATATGTAAAAGTGGACAAAGAAAACAGAGGAAAAAAAGGCTGTGGACATATACAGAAGTGGACAAACAAGCTGTGGACATATATAATAGTGGACATGAAGACAGTGGACAAAAAGGCTGTGGACATAAACAAAAGTGGACATAAAGGCAGTGGACGAAAAGGCTGTGGACATATATAATAATGGACATAAAGACAGTGGACATAAACAAAAGTGGACATAAAGGCAGTGGATGAAAAGACTGTGGACAGATAAGAGTGGACATAAGGGCAGTGGACATAAAGGCTGTGGACATAAAAGAGTGGACAAAAAGGCAGTGGACGAAAAGACTGTGGACATATCATCTGTGGATCAAAAAGAAAGGTCTTGTGGAAGACGGAGAAAGGGTGATCCCCAGAGAGAGGAGCGAGGAAAATATCAATGGGGCAATGGGTGTGTGTGGGAATAAGGAAAATAAAGGCAAGCGCGGTGGTAGAACTAAAGAGGATAAATATTGGGAGACGGGCGGTAAGGCCCTTGTTATAAATCTTTTTTCCTCTAAATAATGTGTATTACAGGTAAGAAAAAGAAATAAAATGCTCTAGAAACTAGTTTTCTTTGATTTTTAATGATTTCTTTAAAACCCTTTTATGTTTTCGGTTTGTCCGTCCATCCAGGGATAATCTCAAAAGCGGTTTAAGCTAGAGGCGCATTTTCTTTCTGATTATATTTGATTGTGTATGTTAGTAAATGAATTTGAAGTGAATCCATTCAGATAATTTTTAATTGATATGTAAACAACAGTGAACATAAAAATCATGTTAGGATCAAAAATACCATTTTTTAAATATAAATAAATGAAGATGATGATGGTATTGTAATATATTTAAAATATAAATTTTTCCTTTCTTTAAATAAATTCTTCTTTCATTTAAAATAATAATGACTGCTGATTGATTTACTTACAGATTGATACTGAATGTGTAATGTTTATATTGGATAAATTATTTCTGAATAGTATTTCAAATGATTAACTTAGTTGAACCGAACCGAACCGCAAACCGAACCGAACCACTTGTCAAAATTCTCGTCTGAACCGAACCATGAACCGAACCACTTCCACAATTTAGAACCGAACCACTCCAATTTTTGAAGTGGTTTGCAGCTCTGCATAAAATGCACGGCAGATGGCGTGAAGCTTCTTTGTGAATGTTCCAATCATGTTGTTTTCGTCTGTACGTATATTATCTCCGGAAAGATCTTCCCTTCGTTCGATACGACAATTATATCGCCACCTGCAGTAAAGGAAAACCCGAATGAATAACGATCGCGAAATATCTTTGCGTCGCAGGAACGACGAGACGTCTATCAAAATTAACTGCATGGAAATTTACGAACAATTATGAAATGATATAACACACTTTCTTTGACAATGAAGTTTAGTTTAATATACACTGCTGCTATGCTTTAACGCTATTACTTTTCTTTTTCTTTTAATTCTAGAGTGAAACGATTTCTTATCGCAAACATAATAAAGCTTTACAGGCATTTCTTAAACGACATCCCAAATTTTTGCGGTTAATTAAATTTATATGACCATAAACCTCTTATAAGTTTTTAGTTTAAGTAATTACTTGTCGATGTTTTTAAATTTTATAACGGACGGGATTCTCATCGGAAATGACAAAAGCCTTCGAAGTCCGAAGGCGTGTCCTTTGGGACCCGTGTGTCGCGGGCTCTTTCGTTCGTCTGGAGGGTCTACTCACCGAGTTTCTCATCCCGCCAGGGTAAAAAGACGGGTAGTAGGGCGACTGCGGGTAGAAGGGCCCTTGGGAAGGCGAAGAAAAGGGGGCCCCAATACCGGAGAGGCCCTGGAAGTATTGCGGGGCGACATTGCCTCCGCCCACGCCGGCGCCTCCGTAGTAAGGGTTCCTGTACATGGATGACGGCTGGGGTTGTCCGTACCCGTTGTTGCCGTAATCGTAGATGGCGTTACCAAAAGACTGCGCCAGGTTTGATAGCAAGTAGTGTCTCTGGTTCTGGGGTTGGGTTTGGTGAGGGTAGGCGAACGGAGGTCTGTCAGGACCGCTCGTCTGGAAAATAAGAATAGAGGAGCGGTGAGTGAATCGCGTGGTTTATCTACACAGCGTGCAAAATAAGACAAGTATTGAATTGTGTGAATGGTTAAAAAAAAAGAACGATAAGCATCCAGAGCTTAGGTAGTTCGGTGAAATGCTCACTGATGTAAATTTGGTCTGACATTTTCAAAATCCCTCTTGCTGCATGAAATTCTTTAATTCCGTAAATTTTCGTTTACGTGCTTGAATTTTCACGCGTATTACAACGACTTTGATTTTCTTTAACACCCGATAAGCGAGAAAATGATTCCACTGTGTAATGCGACGAGAAACGTTAAATCAGGATGGCTAGTAAGAAAGATTATAACCGGTATAACGATTTTCTTGAAATACAAGGAAACTTTTCCGTAAGTTTCTCATATCAGGGCAGTTGTGTACTTACAGGCCTTATGCAATTAAATTTCTGTTTTTCAGCAAGAAATTCATTATTGCAATTTTAATAGGATGAATATAATTATAACTTTGTAAATATTTCTTTGTTCTCTTCTTGGCTTAAACTTATTTTAAAGGACCTTTGTAATTCCTGCTTACCGGTTCAACAGGTGGATCAACGTGTTATTATCTCACGCAAAAAAAATCACATTCGCTTCGCATTGCGTAGTTTCCTCACCAGTGGTCTCATGGATAAGATGGCCTGCAGTCTGTCGTTTTGGATGATCTGCGTCGGGCTCCTGTTGTCCGGGTGCGTGGGGGGCGTGGTAGGTTGGTCGGGTGCGGCCGTCGCTTCGTCGGTGGCCGGTGCGGCGACGGGGCGAGGAGGCGCGGGAAGGAGGTGCGAGGGCGGCTGGGGCAGGGCCTGGGGAAGAGGAGGGGCCATGCCGCCGCTGCACTTGATGCACGCCTCCTTCATCTCTTTCTTCACCTCGTCCACGACCTCCGGCCCGAAGCAACTCTCGTACACCTTTTATAAGGGAGAGAATAAATGGTGTGGCGATTAAGGAATTGCCATATTATACAGCGAGTGGACGAAATGCTCTTGTAGCGCTTTCCACTTTTATAAAAATGGCTCATTTCGAACAATTGGGATAATTGATGATATTATCAGCTTTCGGTTTCAGCTGCGTCCGGAGCATGATGTGACTGACGTTTCGCGACCGTTGCAGGTAGCTTCTTCAGGGCGAAGTAAATTGCATGCATGGGGCTCGGGGAGTCAGGAACCGCCAACAGCGGTCCCCGAATCAGGCTGCCAGCACCATGCTATATGCCTGGCTGGAAATAAGATATAGAACAGGTTAATCAACCAGATATATGGCGGTGATCGGTACGATTACCGCCGCTGCCTTTTAGGTGGCTGGTGAAATGCAGGACCAAGCGACGCAATGGGACGCTTATGGCAGTCCCACGGCATCACTTGGATATCAGAAAGACGGCGAATGAGGTCGTGCCGAGAAGTGGTGCATTTCCCGAAAAATGCTCGGGCCCGATCTTCGAAGATCACTGGGAGAGGGACCATCCCAGTGGTCGACAGGAGCTCCTCCTTCCGAACGAAATGGAGCTTCGTCACCCTGAGTAGCATTCTCAGCGCAGAGTTTTGGACCACGGTAAACTGGCCGATGTGCCTGAGTGCTGCTCCAGACCACACCGGCGAGGCATAAAATAGGACAGGCAGTACGCAGAACTTGTACACCTGCACCCTAGTCTCGAGGGTGATTTACCTGGAGTGAATGATGGGAACCAGCCTGCGCACTGCACTGAATCCACTACTTTTCACGGATGTCAAGTGCTGTGACCAGGTGGGACCTCTATCCAAGGTCACACCTAGGTATACTGCTTGAGAGGACCAGGGAATGGTCTGGCCCTCGATGTGGATGTCGGCCGGTGGTGGGAAGTGATGGCCTTTACGGAACAGCACTGCCACCGTCTTGCGGTTGGGTTTAAAAGCCCCTCCAAATGCCTGGCAAAGGCCTTCGCCTTTTCTCGAGCAGTACAAGCCAGCCAGTTTGATGGGCATGTCCCGGTGTGGCAGGTAAGGTGTACTCTAGGCAAGACAGACTCTAGAGTACGCCTTACCTAGGTACCATGTATTCTAGAGCAATGGTTCTCAACCTTTTGCCTCTTGCGGCCCACCTACCACCTTTCCAAGAAACCCTGCTCCCAGCATGATATAAAGAAAATCCTCACTTTTTCTAATAAATGTATTTCTACGTAAGTAGCACATTAATAGTAATTGGTAGACACAAAGGGGAAGGTCAAAATAGAAAAGATTTACTTGGTAATTCCACAAAACTTTATTTATTTTTAAACAATATTCTTTGTAGAATTACCAAGTAAATCTTTTTTATTTCGATAATATGAAGAAATTCCATCAAGTTACGCCTGAAACTGTTCACTGTATAAAGGAGAAGGTGCCAGAAAGTGGAACCGAATGGGGTGCCAAAATGTCTTCAGCCGGCTCTGGTGCCACCAAAACGGCTTTCAAGTCCCACCAATGGGGCGCGTCCCACTGGTTGAGAAACACTACTCTCGAGTACATCGTACCTGGCGGTAGCGTGTACTCTAGAGTTCGGCATGCCTAAACACAAGCCCAGGTATAGCGTAGTCTGGCAGGTGAATTGGACTCTAGAGTCCACGCTACCTGAGATCCTTGGTAGGTAAGATGTACTCTATGTTTAGAACACAATGAAGATCAGTAAAATTTTTTTCCTAATAAATAGCAGCAATTTCCTGACACAGAAAATTGCCTAATACATCTTTTTTAATTTCACACAATTTTTAATTGTCATATCTTGATGTACGTATCATACCATACATGTTGAATGCCAATTTACTATTACTTATTGACAATTTCTTCAGTGTATTTATGGAAAATCACAGCATAGACCCTGTAGCATTTTCTTACTAACATTTTGGATTTAAATGAAATTGGATGATTGAATGATTAGAACACAACTGATGGATGAATGATTGGAATTGCTCAACTGATAGTTAATTACTTAATTTGATTAAATGTTACTTTTAAAATAGGTAAGAAAAAATACTTTCATTCCAAACATATAGACTAAATCATGCAATCAAATATAAATGACTTTTAAATACTCTGGTATATAAATGATGGATTGCGGAAGATTTAACGCCATCAAATCACCAAATTTACCACCAGCAATTCACCGCAACGGAAAATTCACCGCCGCGAAAAATTCACCTCCAAGGGAAACTAATAGAATTTTATGGATTATCTATAAGGTATATGGGCGCTTCTTATGCATAGGATATATGTTTTGGTACTTCTAGATGTGCTAGAAATCTGAAAGCGATGGGCGAAACGGGATAGCTAATAGCAACGCTCAGATTTAAAGGCCCAGAAAAAAACCCAACGGTACTTATAACAATCTGATGTGGCCACCACATGACTTTCTCCATATTTGGGGTATAGATATTTAAATTATTATGAATAATATTACGAGGCAAAATTATTATTTCGTATCGTAAAAGAAGACACGTCCTTGTTGCCGTAAATTATGTATATTTTGAATGTTTACAGAATTCACCGCTACATGGTGTTGGCGCTGTATACTGGTATTAAGATAAAGCGAAATATATCCGAAATGGATGGTTCTACGAAAATTAGTTTCAAACAAAACTTGGAAGAAATATTATTCTCTACAACTTTGGTCCTTACGAAGATTACCAATAACGATGTTTTTAAGGAGATATTTAACGGAAACCGAAAAACCGGTTATTTATAAATAACTCCTAAACAATCACTCCTATAGAAAATTGTTTCAAATGAAAACTGTAGGAAATTACATTCTCTATAACCTTTGTATAGAATTGGATATACAATAATGAAGTTTTAACGAAGAAATATCGCAAAAACCGAATCGGGTTTCGAATAAACCTCGACTTCCGGTTACCCGTTATTGTCGAAAAACTAATCAGTTCTTTATGCTAATATTAAAGTGTCAAATATGAAGTTTGGTAACGATATGGCACGTACTTTTTGAGTTAGAGCACCCACACTAACATACACACACACACACAGACATCATTCCGAAAATAGTCTAAACGTGTTCTAGGGACCTCAAAACATGTATTTCCGTTGAAATCTCGAAGTCGATTTTTTTCATGAATACAATACTTTCCCATTACTACGTATGGAGAACGTAAAAAGGGAAAAAACTTAATCCTCAGAGGATTAATCGTCTCAAGTAAGGGAGCAGTATACTACTCTCAGGTGTTTTACGAATTCATTAGAATTGTAGCGTATTTGCCTATGCATGCTGACTTAGCAGGTTACCATTATAGTAAATAAAACATCTGTAAGCTGTTTCGGAGCTTATCTCGGAGAGCATCAATGAGGCCAAAAAAATAAATTGAGTCCTCAAAAACCAAGTATTGCCAAATATTCTTTTTTTAATAGGGGAATCTGGGATTGGTACATGTTATCTGAAGAGCTCTTCAAATCCTTACAAAAAATGTTAAAATATTTAAGAAAAAGTTAGTTTGATAATAGAGAGTAATGTAAATTGTAACAAATGACGATGGAGTTGGAGGAAGTAAATGAATGCTTGATGGGGTGAAGTACAGTGGGGACCTCGTTAGCCCCTTAACCGCTATGGTAGCCGTGAAGGCCCATCTTGAACCTAGAAAACTTTAAACTCCATAAGAATATGTAATAATTGAATCGAATAAGTTCTAAATTATATATAATTGTATTTGCTTATTGATGAATTAATTATTATTGTATGTAAAGTGTGTAAATTAATGTAAAGTCATTTTGTGGGTTCAATATTGTAGCAGTCGTCACCACCTGGCTTTAGCCTATTTGCGGTATTCATCATTAAATAAATAAATCAATGTTGTAATTGACTGCTCGTCCAGATCGATTGAGATCACTCGAAACTTACGAAACCCACGCTCACACGTTCAAACATTGAGAACTTCACCGCAAAACAAAATTTTTAGTCGCAACGGTAGCATTATTTCCGTGATTAAACTCGTGCCATGAGCATGCAATGGCGTATGTGCAAGTCATCATTACTCATTTTTTCTTTAACAATTAGGAATTAGATTAAATTTTTTGATTAAATTACTTAATTACGTAATGAAAAAGGATCGTAATTATAATGTCCTCAAGTTGCATTATTGTGTAAATTATATTTTATACTTTGTATTACTTTAATTTGCTTACAGTGTAAAAAACGACATTTCAGTCATCCCACGCATAACGACGTCTCGCGGTTAAGACGCCATAGCACTACACTACAACCTAATATTAAGGTATAGTAATGTGGCGAAGATATAAATTGATCCACGATTAATAAGATTTTCATTTGTCCAGAACATTTAGGCATCCGCCGTCCTTTCCGTTATTGTGCATTGAAGCCATATCTCCCATTGCTATCTTTCGTTGAAGGTTAGTACTTTTGTCCTCCCGCCCTCCCAGCAATTAAATAATACACTACTCCCCCGGTATCCGCGTGCTCGGTATCAGTGAGCTCAGTATCCGCAATTTGTTTTGTCTTTCTTCACCCGGTATCCACGAGAAAGGTCTCACATATTCGCGAAGATCTCGGGCATATTTTTTGTACCTTAAAAGTACGCAGAGACGTGAGGCTACTATTTATTTTATCCCAAGTAAAATACGCTGCAACTCCATGTAGTACGACTCCTTTCATAAAAAGTGGACTAAAATTCATGGTGAATATGATAATTTGTACAAAATTAAACATTATAGTTCCCACACGGCTAAAGACATTTACAGACGTAGTGTTTCTTTGAATTGCACTTTACCAATTTACCAGCGGAGAGCAGTCGACGGATGAAGACGAGTAAGGACTTTGGGCAGTCGGACTAAAGGAATTGACATGGGAAGTTGCCAATTAGGTATATATTGAGGATAGGCTAGAAAATGAGACACTCAAAGAGTAAAATGAAAACCATTAGTGATGTCCCGTGATTTAAGAACTGTGATCTTGTGACGGATTGCTTGTGTTGTTACGGCTTACCTTCTGTGCAAGAGAGGTGGAATGCTGGCACCTTTTGGTGGTCTTGGTTATGCGCCTAATTTAATATAGGTATTTCTAAATTAATTGTGCTTATCATTTCCTTTTCTCGACATCTTGTATTAAGCAAGAGATTATGTAGTGAAATGTTAGATTTTGGCTATGTGCAAATTTTATTGAGGCCTAAGTGTGATACATTTAGTCTAATATTTGTGCACAATACTTTTGTTTACTTTCTCTGCTTGCGATTAGAGAAGTCTTTTTTATTCTTATTCAATTTTAATTTTTGTAAAATTGCTGAAGCGCTTTATGTTGCTATAACATTTGTATTTATTTCTAATTATTTTTTAAAAATTTCCGTATGAGAATCCACCACCTTACTTGAGTCAAACCGGAACGAATGTGCATAACTAAATATTCTTCAAACTCATATGGGTACGCTATTTAAAGAGAGAGAGAGAGGTTGAGAGAGAGAGGTTGAGAGACAGAGAGGTTGAGAGAGACAGAGAGGTTGAGAGAGACAGAGAGGTTGAGGGAGACAGAGAGGTTGAGAGAGAGAGAGGTTGAGAGAGAGAGAGGTTGAGAGAGAGAGAAAGGTTGAGAGAGAGAGGTTGAGAGAGAGAGAGAGGTTGAGAGAGAGATTGAGAGAGAGAGGGAGAGGTGGAGAGAGAGAGGGAGAGGTTGAGAGAGAGAGAGGTTGAGAGAGAGAGAGGTTGAGAGAGGGAGAGGTGAAGAGAGAGGTGAAGAGAGAGAGAGGTGAAGAGAGAGAGAGTGAGAGAGAGTGGGGAAGAGAGGGGGAGAGAGAGTGGGGAAGAGAGGGGGAGAGAGAGAGGGGAGGGGGTAGAGCGAGGGGAAGAGAGAGGGGGGAGAGCGGGGGGAGAGAGATGGGGGAGAGAGGTTGAGAGAGAGAAAGGGTGGGAGAGAGAGGTTGAGAGAGAGAGGTTGAGAGAGAGAGGTTGAGAGACAGAGAGGTTGAGAGAGAGAGAGAGAGAGAGGTTGAGAGAGAGAGAGGTTGAGAGAGAGAGAGGTTGAGAGAGAGAGAGGTTGAGAGAGAGAGATTGAGAGAGAGAGGTTGAGAGAGAGAGAGGTTGAGAGAGAGAGATTGAGAGAGAGAGGTTGAGAGAGAGAGAGGGAGAGGTTGAGAGAGAGAGGGGAAGAGAGGGGGGAGAGAGAGGAGAGCGAGAGGTGGTGAGAGAGGGGGTAGAGCGAGGGGAAGAGAGAGGGGAAGAGAGGGGGGAGAGCGGGGGGAGGGGTTGAGAGAGAGAAAGTTGAGAGAGAAAGGGTGGGAGAGAGAGGTTGAGAGAGATTGAGACAGACAGGTTGAGAGAGAGAGAGAAGAAAGCTGTTGTTTGTGATTTTGAGGAAACCAATAAGAATGAGGCGGGGCCTCCGCGGACGATAGCTCAATCTTCCACACTTTGTTTTAATTATTACTTTTGCATAGCTCATCGAAGTCAGGGATATATCCCTATGCCTATAATGTAAACACATGTCCGCAAATTCGGTTCGGTTTTTGCAGGACGCATCCCTCGTACATACAGGGGGAGTAGTGTATAAAATATTTAAGAACTCCTATGAAAATTGGTCAGATCATTTCATAATATCCATGTGCTTGCAGTAATCTTAATTCAGTATCCAACTTTAATAAGAATAGAAATAAGTAAATTTAATTCAAAACTTTATTTTCAGTTCAGAATAATTCACTAACAATAAGCAAGAATTCAAGTCAAGACTGTAGTCGAGAAGATGTTGCAAAATGATTGAAGGTTAAACAAGAAAAAAAGGACAAGAGACCAGACTTCGATAGCACTGAAGGTTTGTTAAAAAGTGGCTCATACCCGGAAAACATAATAGGGCGCCCAGACCTGAAATCAAATTTGCGCAAAATTTACTAGTATATTATGGTCGAAGGTAGAGATTGTGATTTCTCGACTTTTTTCATTCTCGAGATTTCTCTTTTTCGCAATATTTTTTTTCTCGAGAATTCGAGAATTTATTTTCAGTCTCGAGAATTCTCGAGTGCGAAAGCAATTTCTCGTGAAATTTTTCATAAAATATTTTTTTCTTAAAAAGTGGCAACGGAAGATAATAATTCTGAATTAAAAAAATTAATTTTAATTAATATTTCTCGTACAAAAGTGAGCTACTTACTATTTTCGATAATAATTTTCTTTAGCATTACAACAGAAATAATTTCGAAATGAACACCATATTTTTAGTCTTTAGATGATGTTTAATTGAAACTCAATAACAAACAAAGGTAATATGACTTAGAAAGGTCAAGATTAAAATACAATTATCAGTGCATTACTTTTTATCACATCTTAGGAAGTAATGTTTTAAAAAAAACACAGTCTATTGATTTGTCGGATAATCTTGCCCTTCTCTTAGAGATCAGATTTCCAGAAATAGAGTCGACGTTGGTTTAATTGTACTAAGGTATTTCTCACCTTTTCCAAGTTGGTTGTAATTTTTTCCGTTGCCTCGTACACGTTCATTTCTTTTGATAACGAACGGAAGTCATCGTCAATTACTTGGCTTGGCATCAAGCATTTAGGGATCGATTCTTCCAATTGTTGATTCAGGCTCAGACTATCACCTTGATCCGTTTTTAAGTTTTCTTCAACTGGTTCTTCAGCATGATTCAGTGTAGTATTCTTTTAATTTGAATAATGGTATAGTCTGTTCATGATTAATTTTGCTGTTTTGACGATTTCATTTTTTGGACTTAGCGCAAATAAATCGTCTTTTTTACATAGCTGTGGGCATTTTGAGTCTTGAATATACTTTATCAAAGAAATTAAAGGCACATCTCTTCTGTTGGCAATTTGTTTTTTCAATGCAACAAGGAGATTCGCACTTATTTCAGCGGTGTTCTCGCCTAATGGACGGTTCATTCCTATGTCTTGCAGAGAATCTCGAAATCTCGAGAAATTTTTTTCGAGACTCGAGATTCTCGAATATTAGAAAAAAAATTTCTCGAGAAATGAGAATTTGAAAAATAGGAATTTCTCGAGAATTCTCGAACACAATCTCTAGTCAAAGGTGTGCTGCACTTCCGATATGGGCAGTATAAATCGAAGTCTAACAGTAAAGCACCAGCATATCTGCGAGTAATCAAAGATGAAATGATTAAAAAAATCTGATGTGGCCAACACATGACTTTCTCCATATTTGGGGTATAGATATTTAAATTATTATGAATAGCACTATGAGGCAAAATTATCATTTCCTATCGTAAAAGAATACAGTCGTACTTATTGCCGTGAATTAGGAATATTTTGAATATATTTACAGAATTCACCGCTACGTGGTTGTGGCGCTGTATACAGGATATTACGAAAAAAGTTGAATATCTCCGAAATCGATGGTTCAACGAAAATTTGTTTCAAACAAAACCAGGAAGAAATATCATTCTCAACAACTTCGGTCCTCACGAAGATTACCAATAAAGACGTTTTTAAGGAGATATTTGACGGAAACCGATTATTTATAAATAATTCCTAAACAATAACTGCCATGGAAAATTGTTCCAAATGAAAGTTGTAGGAAATTACATTCTCTATAACTTATGCATAGAATTGTATATACAATAGTGATGTTTTAACGGAGAAATAACGCAAAAACCGAAACGGATTTCGAATAAACCAAGACTTCCGGTTAACCGTTATTCTTCAAAAACTAATCAGTACTTTGTACTCATGCTAAAGTGTGATTTATGAAGTTTGGTAACGATACGGCAGGTACTTTTTGAGTTAGAGCGCCCACAATCTCACACGCACGCACGCACGCACACAAACACACACATCATTCCGAAAATAGTCTAAACGTGTTGTAGGGACCTCAAAACGTGTATTTCCATTGAAATTTCGAAGTCGATTTTTTTCATGAACACAACTTTCCCATTACTACGTATGGAGAAAGTAAAAAATCGACTTCGAGATTTCAATGGAAAACACGTTTTGAGGTCCCTAGAACACGTTTAGAGTACTTTCGGAATGATGTCTGTGTCCGTGTGTATGTAATTGTGGGCGCTCTAACTCAAAAAGTACTTGCCATGACGTTACCAAACTTCATATATAACACTTTTGCAAGAGCACAAAGAACTGATTAGTTTTTGGACAATAACGGTTAACCGGAATTCGAGGTTTATTCGAAACTCTATTCGGTTTTTGCGATATTTCTCCGTTAAAACATCATTATTGTATATACAATTCTATACAAATGTTATAGAGAATGTAATTTCCTAAAACTTTTTCTGAAAGAATTTTCCATAGCAGTTATTGTTTAGGAATCATTTATAAACAATCGGTTTTTTCGGTTTCCGTTAAATATCTCCTTAAAAACGTCGTTAATGGTAATCTTCGTGAGGACCAAAGTTGTGGAGAATAATATTTCTTCCAAGTTTTGTTTGAAACAAATTTTCGTAGAACCATCGATGTCGGATATATTTAACTTTTTCGTAATTTCCAATATACAGCGCCACCATGGAGCGGTGAATTCTGTAAACATATACAAAATGTAATTTACGTCAATAAGGACGACTGGATTCTTTTACGATACGAAATAATAATTTTGCCTCATAATGCTATTCATAATAATTTAAATATCCGTCGCGACGGATGGAAATTAAGCCAAACGTGGAAACGACTGTTTCAACCACGCCAGTGTAACTCTCATCGTTTGTTTGACTCGATTTTGCGGCCGTGGCAAAATAGTGAACTACTGGTTGCACTACGCCCATCCAAAACCCGTCTGCTAATGGTTAAGTACGTATGAAGTTTACTATTTCGTCTCTAAAATCTAATAATCGGTAAGAAACATTACATACATCTCTTAGTCATTTTATCTTCCGTCATGACGTAAGTTTTCGCTATATTCAGACAGTAGGATCAAGTGCTTGAGAGACCTGCGAATTTTTCTTTCTGCAGGATTTTCTCCCTCTGAAATTATTTACAATGTATTCGCAATTTTTTTTGCAAAAGTTAAAACCCTAACGATAATTTGCAATGACTGAAAAACTCAAACGAGTTTCCTGAATTTTGATGAAGGTAGGTACCAGAGAAAACATGAACCGCACCCGAAACGTGGATGAGAAATTTTTAGGTTCTCAATATTGTGCCGTATGGCGTCGGCGCTGTGAAGTCACTTTCACATTAAAATTTTAATATCCAATTAATTTTACACGCAGAATTAAAAGTAAACTACAGGAATAAAAGCTAGAACACCTCAAATGCTGAAAAGTTACTGATTATTTAAAACCATTCCATAAAACACTCATTTTATTGAAAACGTGAACACTTCACGTCCTATAAAATTTTGCATGTTTTTTAAACTTGCAATTGTCTCTAGCTGCTTCACGATTCCTCTGCCGGGTCCACTGACGCCTTCTAATATTCAAATAGTACTTAAGAGTCCACGCTAATATCTCTTCCTTGTGCTCAGCACAGGCAAAACTTAATGGAGCTGATTCCAGGACTTCATCCACAGTGGCACTAAACACGTTTGCCTCGGTGACATGCTTAACGAAGCAGTCTTCTACATAATGAATAACTCCTCAATGGACTGAAAAGACTCACTCTTAATCGCAAGCTGCTCTTTCTAAGAACTTGCCCAAGCACAGAGCAGGTCACTGTGCTATTGTCACTCACACATATTTGTTTATATAAAACTGGGATCACAGCACCATCTTTCCCCATCACAGTAATTAGCTGGCTAAATATCACAGCTTTTCGCCCAAACAAAGGAATGCCTTTAGCCCAACACGCTGGAAGATCCACAATACCTGCATCATCATTAAATACATGGAATAAATCTATTCCACAGGATTGATTTTCAGATTCGTTGAGCAAAGTAGGTGGTTCACTGGAGCATATGTCCACATCAGTAGAATCATTTTCTGTCTCCCATAGTACTTTAAAACGTTTTCCTGGTAAGGCACCTCTCATGAATTTATACGATGACTGCCGTGGTTTGGGTGTTCGCTTACTTATGTAACTAGGGCAGCCAGGAAACAACGTTGGCACAGCATCATCAGCAACCCTGGGAATGCGATATGGTGACTGTAACAAGAAACAATAATTATTAATATTAACTATAGACAAGAGTTACACACTGAAAATTTCATTAATGCATAAATATATAATTGCCTAAAACAAAATAACAATTATATATAAATTATATATAAATTTGAATGCTAAAAACGTATCAACACCATGCATTTCATTGAAATTAAAGAAAACGATGATGAAAACGTAAATACCTCGCCAATGACGTTGCCATCACAATCTTTAAGTAGCCTCTTCCTAAAAATGTCTTGAGGCGCAAAGTACTTTTCGAAAACGACTTGCCTCGGTTTAAGTTCGAAATTCATCCTCGGAATAGCAGCTTGCCATTTGGCAGTTTAACAGGATCTTGCGGGACGGAAAAGAACGACAAACATGATTTTTTGAGCCATAGCCCTCATTGCAACCCAGAGCCACACAACTCCTCGGCATTTCTATCTCCTGTAGAAAAAAACATGATAGAGCCGACGTATTCAAAATAAAATATCGCCTGAATATCTTATTAATATTTATACTCACCGGAGAAACCAGCACAAGTGAACAAAAGCTGAAGAACACCAATGAAATTTTTCTTCTGCCTCTTGGAAACATACATTCGCAATGGAAACGTGGAAATCAACATGAGTTACGTAGGACTACTAGCGCCGCTCAGTACGAACTAATTTCCGCCTAAAACCGTTGCACTTTTCCCAATGCGATAGCATAGGGAGTTACCAGACCTGTATATTAAACCGTGGTTTCAACGGTCAAGAGAGAAGACGTTATTAGAATCGGTGAAAGGGATTCTGACTCCACGAGAGAAGGCGGAGGGAGGGGGGACTCTCTAGAAACCATCGGCTGAGGAGGAGGGGACGACACTCTGGGCTAGTGGGTGCCGTGGCGAGGGCGTTGGCCTGCTACGCTGAGCATACCCGGCGCGAACCGAGTCCGAATCCTGCGAAAGTAGGATTTTTATAGATCTTGCGGCCCTCTATTTGCGTGTTTAGAGGAGAGCACGCGAATCAGCGCTCCGTCCTTCGGAAGGGACGTAAATCCGTTGCTCCCTTGGTGCTTCTCGTTAAGAGTAGGCTAATGCCGACACCGGGTTTCTCTCCTCACTTGCTTTGTGATTTAGACTGAGAAGCCTACTCATTGTATGAAGTCACAGGGTCCCAATTCATTTCACTCTGTGCTATATATACGTACGTGGCCAATTCTCATGCAATTCACTTCGCCCTGAAGAAGCTACCTGTAACGGTCACGAAATGTCGTCACATCATGTTCCGGATGCAGCTGAAACCGAAAGCTGATAATATCATCAAACATCAACGCTGCGAAAACATTCGATCAAAATTGGGATCATATTATTTCGAAATGGGGAGAAGCTAGAACAAAACCACTTTCTTTCAAAGTTTATTGGCGATATTAGATATGATAGTTCAATTTGTAATACATCTAAATCAGTCTCGTTTAAGCATACATTTAAATGATTTAATTTATGCTTTTTAATTTACTTTACGAGTATCACTTTACTGAATCACAAATGAAAGTAGCTGTGTAAGCATCTTTGCTAATAATTTATATATTTGCAGTAATCCTTAATGTTTAAGAGCTAAACTATTAAGAGATCGATTTTCTTTTATTTTTACTAATGGAATTTCCGTCATCATAATGAGAAACGTGTTCCCGTCAACTAGTAACAGAAGAAATTATAATAGAGAATTTACTCAGATGTACAACTAAAAGTAGCGGAATGCATTGAATTTAAATTATATTAATAATTTCCTCTCAGTATATTAAACCGCCTGCTCTTCGCATCAACAAAGCAGTCAATTATATACTTTGGTGTTTACTAATGATGAAGGCCCCCAAAATATCCTCTAATTTTAATACTAAAAGGTACTGCCATTAAAAATTATTATTAATGTTCAGAAAAGAGGCTAACCTTCATCATGGCGTACTTCTTGATGAGGCGATCTTCAGACCCGCCGAATCCTGCAGAAACAGCTGTGACCAAGATCAGGATAGCTAAGAGTTTGGTCTCCATTTTATAGCTCGGTTTTTAATTCTGTAACAATAGGAAAGAAATCGAATTTTTACTCAATATATTACGTGCATCCGGCGTGTCATAGTAATACATATGTCAAAGCCTACAAATTAATTACAAACTTTCAATCCACAAAAAGTAGCATGTTTATGAACGAATAATATGCAAGGAAGTTCGAAATTCCAATGCGTCACCAAAGATATTATGATGACTGACTCGAGTTGCTTTTACTTTCTCCATACGTAGTAATGGGAAAGTATTGTGTTCACGAAAAAAATCGACTTCGAGATTTCAACGGAAATACACGTTTTGAGGTCCCTAGAACACGTTTAGACTATTTTCGGAATGATGTCTGTGTGTGTGTGTGTATGTTAGTGTGGGCGCTCTAACTCAAAAAGTACTTGCCATATCGTTACTAAATTTCATATATAACACTTTAGCATGAGTACAAAGAACTGATTAGTTTTTTGACAATAACGGTTAAACGGAAGTCGAGGTTTATTCGAAACCCGATTCGTTTTTTGCGATATTTCTCCGTTAAAACATCATTATTGTATATACAATTCTATACAAATGTTATAGAGAATGTAATTTCCTAAAAACTTCCAATTGAAACAATTTTCCATGGCAGTTATTGTTTAGGAATTATTTATAAATAATAGGTGTTTTTGGTTTCCGTCAAATATCTCCTTAAAAACATCGTTATTGGTAATCTTTGTGAGGACCAAAGTAGTACCGAATAATATTTCTTCCAAGTTTTGTTTGAAACAAATTTTCGTGGAACCATCCATTTCGGATATATTTAACTTTTTCGCAATTTCCAATATGCAGAGCCACCATCATGTAGCGATGAATTCTGTAAACATATTAAAAATATAATTTACGTCAATAAGGACGACTGTATTCTTTCACGATACGAAATAATAATTTTGCCTTATAATGCTATTCATAATAATTTAAATATCTCTACCCCAAATATGGAGAAAGTCGTGTTGGCCACACCAGATTTTTCAAATTAAAACTTCCTGAACTCAAGAAGTAATAATCTGGAGCAAGGTTTCGTCCATCAAATAAACGCTGAAATCTTCGAAAGAAAATCTGATTTGGCCAACACATGACTTTCTCCATATTTGGGGTATAGATATTTAAATTATTATGAATAGCATTATAAGGCAAAATTATTATTTCGTATCGTAAAAGAATACAGTCGTCCTTATTGCAGTAAATTAGGTATATTTTGAATATCTTTACAGAATTCACCGCTACATGGTGGTGGCGAATTAATTATTTACTAAATGGAAAGTTCTACGAAAATTTGTTTCAAACAAAACTTGGATGAAATATTATTACTTTCTCCATACGTAGTAATGGGAAAGTATTGTATTCATGAAAAAAATCGACTTCGAGATTTCAACGGAAATACATGTTTTGAGGTCCCTAGAACACGTTTAGACTATTTTCGGAATGATGTCTGTGTGTGTGTGTGTATGTTAGTGTGGGTGCTCTAACTCAAAAAGTACGTGCCATATCGTTACCAAACTTCATATTTGACACTTTAATATTAGCATAAAGAACTGATTAGTTTTTCGACAATAACGGGTAACCGGAAGTCGAGGTTTATTCGAAACCCGATTCGGTTTTTGCGATATTTCTTCGTTAAAACTTCATTATTGTATATCCAATTCTATACAAAGGTTATAGAGAATGTAATTTCCTACAGTTTTCATTTGAAACAATTTTCTATAGGAGTGATTGTTTAGGAGTTATTTATAAATAACCGGTTTTTCGGTTTCCGTTAAATATCTCCTTAAAAACATCGTTATTGGTAATCTTCGTAAGGACCAAAGTTGTAGAGAATAATATTTCTTCCAAGTTTTGTTTGAAACTAATTTTCGTAGAACCATCCATTTCGGATATATTTCGCTTTATCTTAATACCAGTATACAGCGCCAACACCATGTAGCGGTGAATTCTGTAAACATTCAAAATATACATAATTTACGGCAACAAGGACGTGTCTTCTTTTACGATACGAAATAATAATTTTGCCTCGTAATATTATTCATAATAATTTAAATATCTATACCCCAAATATGGAGAAAGTCATGTGCTGGACACATCAGATTTTTCTCTACAACTTTGGTCGTCACGAAGATTACCAATTACGACGTTTTTAAGGAGATATTTGACGGAAACCAAAAAAACCGATTATTTATAAATAATTCCTAAACAATAACTGCTAAGGAAAATTCTATCAAATGAAAGTTGTAGGAAATTACATTTTCTATAACATTTGTATAGAATTGTATATACAATAATGATGTTTTTTTTAATAAAACGTTCGTAAAACCGGCTGAACGGATATCCGTCGAGACTATTTTTATATTTGCGACAAATTTTGTCAGTAAATAATTGATAATAAGATCTCTAATGCGCTGAACGAAACTTTGAGACAAATGCAATGAATCGACCATTCCCGAGAGCTTTAAAATAGTTGGTAGAAATCAGATGAATCTTTTAGCATACCGCTCTCAGCGTCGATCCACAGATTGGCGATTCCATGTTAATCAGCAGATGTGGAAAGTGAATGCATTTATTTAGTTGTCACAGTATTCCTTAAAATTTTAGACTATTATCCCATTTGCTTAGCATTTCTAACGGACATCCGAAAAAAATCTCTGGCATATGAATTGCGAAGCCACGAAGTTAAAAAAAACTAGATCAATCGTGTGAAAATAACTCTTACGGTGAATAGAGGCACTAAGTGTTGACAGTTGGGTTCATCGATAAATATTGAAATTAGGGCGAACAGCGAAGGAAGACGTCAACGATTTTATCATAGTTTTTAAGGCGATAAAGAACAGTTTTGCCAAGTGTGCCAAGTTTATGTGATATCGCTAAGCAATATTTGCACTTGCGAGAGAGGTCTGCACGAGAGCTAACGGGCTGTGAGTCACAAGGCGTAAGAGGTAGCACAGAACAGGTACGAGAAACATGTTATTTATCATTGGTCAGATCTCAGGTCGAATACGCTTCCAGCATATGGGATCCGTACGAAAAGGGACAGATATGTACTTGAGTTAGAAAGAATCCAACGCAGAGCAGCCAGATTCGTTAAGCAAAAATATGAGCAAAAATTAAGCATCACATCACTCTTGAAGGAGTTGAATTGGATATCGCTAGAGGATCGCAGAATTAGCGCTAGGTTAAGGCTTCTGGAGAAATTTAGGTCGGAAGTTCTCTTAGAGGAGGTCTCAGGAATATTAGAGGCACCTACGTACATGGGCAGGCACGATCACGAGGATAAAATATGAGAGATCGACTGTAGGACCGAGCGATATCAGGGCTCGATTTTTCCAAGGACCATACGGGATCATAATAGGAGAGTGATTCCCACGAGGAATGTTCTTATGTAGGTTTTGGTGTACTGCACCCCCTGCCACCCACCAGTCTGGTGATTAGCAGGGTATTATGTAGATCAGGGGTCGCCAAAGTGGTCGGTACCGACTCTCAGGGGGTCGATGAGAGTTAAAGGGTCGTTAGGGGGTCGGTGAGAAATACATTGGTCTTTAGGAGGTTTTTCAGAAATTTTAATATTCAATAGAAAATAACAGAATCTAAAATTTCGCAAATAATTGTTGTTAAAAAACATATTTCTTGCTTTTTCTTTGATATATTTCAATTAAGAATTATCTCGGATGACCGTTGAAAACCGTTAAGACACGTGAAGTTGTTTGTCGAAACATAAGTTTACTAAAGTTTTGTATAACAGATTTTTTGATTAATTACATTTTATGATAAAAAGTAACTCAAATTCTAATAACAAGTTTTACATGTTTGTACGTATGTGCAAAATTCACTCAACCTTAATGATTTTTAGGATTTAAGTTTTGACATTAATTCATATTCCGTGCGAAATATGAACGTATGAAATCGTAAAGGTCATGGAAACCGATTACATTGAAAAGATAGGAATTGTTGAAAGCCTGCCACTACACAACAACGATACGCATGCGCCAATACTGTCATTGGCAGTTAGGATGGAGTTCTCCCGAGACAGACGTGTCAGTAACGGTTTACTCTACCAGTTTGTAATATTTGATTGATACAGTGTGATTTTATTGCTTGATCGTCGGCCTAAAAGGCGTTGGACGCACTGACGCAGGTGCGGTAACAATAAAGTTCGATTTCTTTCATACTTGTTGTATTCTGCACTGTCAAGCCTACTGTTCGCAGTAATGGCAAAGTACCGAACACTAAAAGTGTTTTTATTATTATGGTAAAAGTATTTTTATTATTTTCAGATATCGTATTCTTATTAAACATAACGTGTACATTTTACCCTAATGGCAACTGCAAAGAAAAAATGTCGACAATATTCACTGGAATACTTAAAATTTGGTTTCATTCCTTCCATAAGCAATGAAACGCAACCAATGTGTCTTATGTGTGAAAGAGTATTCGCCAACGATGCCATGAAGCCATCGAAAATGAAAGAACATCTTGAAAAAATGTATACAGAAAAGAAGGATAAAAATCTTGACTACTTTAAGAAGCTCAAAGAAAAACTAAAGAATCGTACAAAACTAACTTCCTTCTTTAAATCTCCTGCTCAAGCTGATGTTGAAAGTGGATTAAAAGCTTCTTATAATATATCGATGCTCATTGCAAAAGCAGGAAAACCTCATTCAATTGGCGAAGAAATCATTATTCCAGTTATAAAGGAAGTCATCGAGACGATAATGCAAAAAGACTCCAGTGCCATTCTTAAGTCTTTACCACTAAGTTATAATACAGTGAAAAGGCGAATAGAGGAGTTATCTGAAAACACCGAAGAAACCGTTACCAACGAACTTAAACATTGCAAATTTTCAATTCAACTCGATGAATCAACTTTTGGAAGTAAAAATGTTCTTATGGCTTACGTAAGATATTTCAGCCAGTCAAATAAGTGTTTTATAGATGAATTTCTTTTTGCAAAATATCTGAAAACAGACTCAAAAGGGGAGACTATACTACGTTGTTTAGAAGAATACATGGAAAAACATAATATTCCAATGGAAAATATTTGTGCAGTTGCTACCGATGGAGCACCTGCCATGACAGGTCGGTATCGAGGATTTGCTTCCCTTCTGAAACAAAAAATTCCTAATATACGCACTATTCATTGTTTCATTCATAGACAACATCTTGTGGCAAAACAATTGAGTCCTGAATTGCATAATTCCTTAACAGTATGTGTAAAAGCAATTAATAAAATCAAAGCAAATCCAATACATTCACGTTTGTTTGCCAGGTTATGCGAAGAAAATGACGAGACAGCTAATCAACTACTATTGCACACTGAAGTCAGGTGGCTCTCAAGGGGTCACTGTCTTCAAAGACTTGTAGATTTGTACAGATCAACCACAGAGTTTTTGAAAGATATGGATCATTCTCTGTGTGGCGAGCTGCAGAAGTGTAAAGTTCATTTGTTTTATCTGGCTGACCTATATTCAAAATTTAATGAGTTCCAAAATCGTTTGCAAGGTAAAGATGTCAGTCTCATTCAAGCTCGAACAGTCTTGCTTGGTTTTCAAAAGAAACTTGAGCTATTTAAATCGTCCTTATCAATGAGAGACTTCAAATATTTTGCAAATCTTCAACAATTGGAAAATGAAGAAAATGAAAGTATTACTGAAGATGTTTTGGAGATATTTGTTAACCATCTTAAAGAGCTAATCCATGATTTCAGCATTAGATTTGCAGACCTGCAAAATATGCAAATTCCTGATTGGATTGTATCTCCTTTTGACTCCTATTTAAACCAAAACAGCATAGAAAACCAAGAAATTTTTGATGAACTTATAGACATGTCTGTTGATCTCGAAGCAAAAGCATTGTTCAAAAATAAGACTACCGAATTATTTTGGGGAAATGAAATAATTAATACTAGATATCCTAAAATTTGTGCAACAGTACTACCTTTTATTTTAGCATTCCCCACTTCATATATGGTTGAAGCTGGATTTAGCCATGCTAACGCACTTATAATTAAGCAGCGAAACATGTTGAACTTGGAAGAAAGAGGAGACTTAAGATTAAAGCTTACAAATCATGAGCCCAATGTAAATGGTCTAGTAAAAAAACACCAAGTCCACCCTTCACATTAAAAATAAATTTTAGTTCAGTATAAAAATGTCATGTTGCTTGATTAATTGTAAATGTTTTTTAAAATACAGTTTATTATACACTACCGTAATTATTACTATTCAAAAACCTTTCATAAAATAGATTTAAAAAGTATTTAATATCAAAACCTTCACTGGGGGTCTCCGAATTTTTATGGCATCATCAAAGGGGTCGTTGAGATAAAAAGTTTGGCAACCCCTGATGTAGATGTACATTACAATCCAAGCGCGAAACCAAAGGGACTCGTAATTCTCCCACTGGAATGCATGGATCAACAATGGCCGATTATGTTCCAAAATATGGTTTGAGATAATTTATATGACTTCCGGTTAGCCGCTATGCGAAGAGAAAACGTACGGAACCCTTGTGGTCTTACATGTTTGGCCTTTTTTCCCCAACGGTAAATGTGATTTTCATCAAACTCGAAGCATGAACTCTTTCAACAAAAAATGAATAATTTTTTGTGATTTTTTTTAAAAGCCGTTAATGGAAATTGCTTCTTTTCCTGAACGGAGGCATTGATTTTCTGGAAGTGTAAACATATAGCACCCACCGATCGCTATAAATTGAGGATAATGGGCGACTTTACGGACGCATCGAAGA